>OVBI01003309.1:0-13268 GCA_900406495.1 Sisymbrium altissimum
TTAACCTCTCCACATAAGTTTCCATATACCAGAAATCGGGATGTTACAAAATACTTGGAGTTACCTGAGCATTTTGGAAGGAAAAAGAAGGATTTATCCACCTACATAGTGGATAGTTCGACAAAAAACTGTTTGCTGGGCCACACACTTCCTTTCTGGAGCTGGGAAAATCATTATGCTTAAGAGCGTCTTTCAGCCATCCCGTCCGACACTATGTCATGCTTCCTTCTCCTAAGCTCATTCCATAAACACATCCAAGCAGCTCTAACGAGGTTTTGGTGGGATCGTTCGCTAGAGAAACGTAATATGTGCTGGGTCGCTTGGAACAAGTTCACAAAACAAAAGAGATTATGAGGATTCGGTTTCAAAGATGTTCATAACTTTAATTTTGCTCTTCTAGCAAAAATTGGGTGGTGAATCATAAACAACCCAACCTGCTGATTATCGAGAGTTCTTCTGGGAAAGTACTGCACAACTGATGGGTTCTTAACTTGCTTCCCACCCTCCTCAGCTTCACATGGTTTAAGGAGTATTTTGGCAGGAAGAGACCTTATAACTATGCAACTCGGTTGGACAGTAGGTGATGGTAAACAATCTGGGCTTAGAAAGACCCTTGGCTCTCCACTATGGAAAAGATCCAATCCATATAACCTACAACGGAAGCAATAAAAAATCTAAGTGGTGGACCTGATTAACCCCCAAACCAAAGGTTGAGACCAAGAAAGAATATCCAGTATCTTCCCGGATTACCTATAGAATATACTCACCTTAAAACGAGTATCCTGGGTGCTCCTGACAAGCTTAGATGGCTCGGCCACCCATCTGGAATGTACTCGACCAAATTAGGCTGCGCCACTATGTCATCACGTGATCAGATCCTCCTAGACAATCCACAACACAAAATCGAATGGATTCAACAAGTTTGGTCACTCCGTACAGCCCCAAAGATTAAGACTTTTATTTGGAAAAATTTACAGGAGGCATTACTCATGGGAAACAATCATGAAAGACATGGGGTATCCGTAACCCCCACCCGCACCCGCTGCTCAGAACAAGAAACTTTAGCTTTTGTTATCTTTCAATGTGTTTTTGTGATGGAAGTTTGGAATAAAGTTCCTTTTGTTACTACTCCCAACCTCAACCATCTCATATGTGACAGAAAGATTCTCTCTACCATCACTATCTCCAATTGGTCTCAGTGCCGGCTTCCTGTCACCATGAATTTTATTAGAAATTTGGTTAGCCAAAAACCAAAAATTCTTTGAACATCAACACTTGTCCCTTGCCGAAGTTATCCACAAGGCTATTCAAGTGCATGAATAGACCGTAGCTCTGGAAGCCAATATCGTCCAACCAACAAAACCAACTAGTTTTCCTCCCGTTCTTTACCTCCACCTGCGGATATTTCCATAATCTGTCATACTGATGCGGTTTGGAAGAGCGACTTAAAGAAGGTGGGAATCGACTGGACCTTCACCCAAAAAGATGGATCAATTGATACATTCTCCTCCACTGACAATGTGATCTCCTCGGCTCTTGCTGTAGAAGCATTAGCTATAAGATTTGTTATCCTAAAAGATATTGGGCCGGGCAATTGAAGATTAAAAATCCAATCAGATTCTCTTCAAACCGTAAGAGTAATCAATTCCGACACAATAATCATAGAACATATTTAATTTTCTCTGATATCTCTTTTTCTTCTTGATTTTTTTTATTACTATTTTTCTTAAATTTTTTTAAATCGCGATCCTCTGATGAAACAGATTTTGAGAGAGTTCATTATAATCAAAAACTTTTTATCTGTTTAATCTAATTTTTTTTATAAATATAAATAATAAATTGCATTTTATAAATTAGAAAACAATTATTGTTAATAATAAAAAGAGTAAATTTTGATTTGGTTAATTGAAGATAAAGTTTTGCTCTTTTTTATTATACTATATTATAAAATTTTCATTAATTTTCTTAAATTTAAAATATTAAATGAAAAAATTAGTTTTAATTTTTAAAGATTGAAAGGAAGAAAAATTAAATTTAAAATAAAAATATATGTGAGGTGAATTAAACGTCTAGACTGTTTTTTGGAGGCTTGATCTTGAATTTCGCATACAACGGCATTTTTAATTCCACCTAAATTTACTGTTGGGAGGCTCGCACATGGCAACCCATATTTCTGTATGCTGACACTTCTTTTTAAATTAGTTGGATGTCTTACTCTTAAAGTCGGCTCTGATCCTGATCACCCAAAGTTATTGAACAAAATAAATAGAAGAAAGGCCACATATTTTATGTACTGATGTGACACTCTCTGCAAGTGTCCGTATTATTCATAACAATAATCATCAATATTGCGTCAGACACCTTTAAAGACATCAAGAAAAAAAAGTAAAAACATATTTAACAGCTCATAAAATTAAAAATTATTGGTCCCGTTTGAAGATTACGATAAACTGTAAATTGAACTAATAAAACTCGAGTTTAAATTAGAAAAGAAAACATAATTTGATACATAAGAACAAATTTTCTTCAACTCTCGCAATATAACCATTGCTTTTCGTTTTAACCTCCACAATACACAATTTTATAATACGATTGATATTAGGTTACCAAACATATATAAAGAGTAAATAATACACATCAAATGTCCTCAAGTTTTATTTTTTGAGTACATAGGTGATGAGGCCGGGAATATGAACGTTCATGAGGTAATCGTCCCAATTAATAGATTCGGGGTCAAACTCGAACAAACCATCTATTTCTTTATCGATATCCTTTCTTTTCCATCGCAGTCGCTCAGTATTCATATCATCAAATCTGCCAAAAAAGAATATAGTGTCAAAACTAGCGGGATAAAATAAGATTGAAATAAATATTAAAAGTCATTTATGAATTAATTGAGATTGATACATACATGCCCTTAAACAAGACATAAGGTCTATAGAGCTCAACCAGTCGCATCGCCAGCTTAATTTTCCGGTCAATGTCCTTATATTTATTCCCATTCCACCATGGATAAATTATATTCATAACTCGCAACATCTGATCATTAGAAAAGAAAATTATATCCAAAAACACTGTTACACAAAAATATTAATAAAACTCTTATTTTGTTTTCTTGCCCATTTAGTGCGAGAATAGGGGTTGTGTCCCGGGTCCCAACAATTTACTATAGAGATACTGAAATAATATTACAAAATAACTGGAAACAAAAATGGGCTTAGAGCATGTTTATTAGAGAACCTTCACAAAGTTTTCAAAAAAAGGAAAATATTAATATTTTTATTATATAATTAAATTTTAATTATTTATAAGTAACTCATCCAATAGAAAAAAGACAGATGTAAAAGTGAGATTATAAAAGTTTCTTACAAATTCTTAAGTAAGAAATTTTTATACCCTCTCTCTTAATTTGTTTTATTTTTTCTTTATTTAAATGCTAAAATTTCTTATAAAAACCTACCGTTAAACATGCTCTTAATAACTAAATTTTTTTATTAGTAAAGAAATGATGCGTACCTGCAAAGGTAGCTTGTAACGAAGTGTCACGTAGCAGCTGAACAGAGCCATGGTGGACAAGATAGTGCCTTTGGAGACTATGATGGGTGAGCCGTCGTGTCCAGTAAGAGGGGTTTTAGCAAAGTAGCGAGCCGCAAGATCGTGAATCTGTTCGAATGTGATGGGGTTTTTATAAGACGAGCCAACATGGTACACGGTCTGAGAGCCTGACTTCCCCGCGTTCATTGCCGCAGCCGTTAGCATTGCATTTGCGACCATATCCACGGGTATCTGTAAACACAAAGGTCAAATGAAAAATGAAAAAAAAAAACGGTGTTTACATGTAAAAGGACCAAATATTATATATATATATAAGTTCGGTCTGAAAACATGTAATTTTTTGTTCACATGTGAACGCAAACGCGTAATTGACGTTTAAGACAATCAGAACTTTAATTAAGTTGAACTTACTAGATCAAGGACTGAGTTTGGATCTGCAAGAAAACATTTGAGCCTTCCTTTTCCAAATGCAACAATCACACTATCTATGGTTCTACACACATAACCAAAATAATGTCACATGAGCTTGACAAATCATAAGTTGTAAGTTGTAAATTGTTTATATACATAATCGATCTATAACCGGTATATATCTACCTTAACCCTTCAATCCAACCGGGAAATGGTTCTGCAAAAGTACTAGTGATCATCGTGGGACGGATAATAACGAGAGGGAGATTTTCTCTATGGTTACCAAGAAGCATCTCTCCCATTGATTTGGTGAAAACATACGTGTTTGGCCAACCGTGAAGCTTTGCCCTATCAAATATCAATTATAACCGGTTTGGTTGCAGATCAATAATTTTTCTTTTCAATCTTATATAAAAAAGTCTTTGGTTGGTATGCACTGACACTGACCTTGACATTCCAAGATCTTTCATTGACTGTGTAATATCTTCTTCCGAAGAATCTTGTTTTTGCAATTCTTTTAGCTTCTGTGCCATTAGCTCCATTTCAGCGTCGATAACTAATTTTCCATATCCGTTCAGTGTCTCTCCCATGTCGAATGTTTTCTCTGGTAAGGTTCCGGATTTCTCTCCGCACACATAGGCTACAAAACACACAAATTTGAGGTGTCTTTGTAACTATATGGTTTGTTATATACGGTAATATACACGAATAATAATTCAAATGATAACTATGTATCCTTTTCTGAAAATAATAAGCTTAAATATTATATAATTTACCGGTTGAGACATGGAGAAGCAACTGCCCTTTAACGCACTTCTTTGCAAAGTTAAGGACATTCAGCGGTCCAAATGTATTGATCTTAAGACCAACATCATATCTATTTAATACATATATTAAAAAAAAAGTAAGTTTATAATGTTAGATTTCAAAATCTTATTCAACGCTAAAATGCTTTGGAACGTGGATATTAATATCACATATTTTCCGTTATACACCTTTCATCGAAGTTCGTTGTGGCGGCAACATTGACAACGATATCGATCTCATTCAACATATTTTCTAAGAGAACAGAATCCTTCACTCCAAGATTATCGATTGAAATATCACCCGGAACAGGGACGACTTTTTCTGACATTAAGGCATTCAGATTGTCAGCACCTAACTGGTTCCTCAACAATCTAAAAAGATCTTTCTCCAAAACCTGTTGTATTGTTTCATTTAGGTCAGATAAGATTCTGAAACTAAAATAATAAAAATATTTACGTGATATTTGGTTAAAATGTTATATAGTCTTTATATATATATATATTGGTTTATCTAACAAATAGTTTTAGAGTTATACCTCACTGCAAAACCGTTGCATGGCTGATTCATTGTCTGGTGCTCTCAAAAGAAGGTAAAATTTCTTCAGGTTTGGTTGTACCCTCAATATTTTCTCCACAAACACTATAGATTTTGAGCACATGATTCAAAAAATTTAAAATTCATTAGCTATGTTAAAAAACTAATTACTTCACACAACTAATTTGGTGAGGAAATCCGGCAAACGTGAAAAAGTGGTGTGCCATGAGAACACATTACATTAGTTAAAATCGGATTTAGGTTAATTTAAAATGAAAAGAGAAAGAATAAATTAATGAAATTGGGAATATAATATGAAAGGTTAACCTATTATCCACTAAAAATACAATATAAGCCCACTGCAAATGAAATTCAAAATCCGTAATAAATCATAGTAACTAGAAAGATTAACAAAACTTTGGTTTTCAGAGGTTAGATTCTTTAAAACTTCAGGAATCCTGTAAATTTTAAACGTTTTTTAGACCAAAAAGAAAAGATTAACAAAACTAATCGTAAAATCTTTTTTTTTTTTTTTTTNCATAATAATCGTAATATATTATAATCGACGAAGACGTGAGGGTACCTTTGGCAAGAAAACCTGGAACTCCGGTGACGAGTATCGTCTTGTTCTCAAGAAATTCAACGCAGTTGGGTTCCATTGGAGATGTACACTAGATCTATTCAGTGAATAAGCAGAAGAAAAATATAACTTGTTTTTTTTCGGGATAAAATAACTTGTTTTGGTTACGTGAACTCTGTAGTTGAGGTATGAATATATAGACATGTAAATATTGAGCCATATTGTTGAGCCATCATATCTACTATTTTTAGATCTACCTACACACACAAAAGAACCGATATTAAAATGATTTCTGAATAAAATATTAATGTAAACCTATCAAAAACACATTTCCGACCAGAACATCCTTTGAAATTTCTGGGGCCTAAAACGACAAAACAAACCACCTTTTCTTCATTTTCATTTCAACATCAATATGGGTTTAAAATTTTGGATGATAACTCAACATATTTTTATCTGAAACAAAATTAAAAATAGGAGAATCAGCCAAATAACCACACAAAAAAAACAATTTCAAAAATGTTAGAAAGATATAGGAAGAGTTAGAAACAGAATGGGAGAAATTGATTATTTTTTAATTTCAAATTTTTTTAGTTATCTCATCTAATTTTCCGTTAAAAATTATGATTATAAATGATATGTCTAACTTTAAAAAGCGTATGGAAATAGAAAATAAAAGTACTTTAGATCATTTTAAAATGAATTGAATATGCAAAAATTGTAGAATATAGCAAAACTATATTCTGGAGTTTGTAAGTTTTTTAAAATTATGATTCACAATTTAAAATCTATTTTTTTTAAAAAAGATATATTATTAATACTTATAAAAATAATAGGTGTGACACATATTTTTTGTTTAGCTTTATGATGCATCTGTTTAAGAAGACAACAACGCATATCATCTCAGAGTAGACGATGGAGAAGCAGCTCTGATTCTTGAGCTTCTCTCATTTGATAGGTTTGGCAACGTCAAGAGAGCATCAGCTCGGGTAAATTATGGACAGTATGGGCATACAGCATGGAAAATTGGTTTAGGATCGGGAAGGAGGCAATCGGCTTGGGAGCATGGAAGGATAAGCGATTTTAGGTGTTTTGGTCGCCATTACATCATCCAGGGGAAGTGATGAGAACAACCAGCTTGGTGATAAAGGTGGATAACCTTATTGGAGGTGCCTTCCACTTGCCTGACTCGGAGAAAAAAGATGGGTGGTAATCAGTTTGGAATATCTCATAGATCAACTGGCTCGGATTTAAAGGGAACATCCGAGCTGCTTCTCATTCCTCTCTTTTTGTATTTATCACAATATTCTATTTTGCCTTATACTTCTTTTCATATAGATTGTCCTATTTATTCAGAAAATATCCAAATATAAAAATAATTTTTAATATTTAAACATTTGAACTGTTTATTATCAGTATGTGGATTTTTGGCCCTAACAAATCATTCTTGGATTTTTAAAAGCATTCTGAAGATGTAGTCAAGATTTCTCAGATCAGATTTTCGAGAATCAAAATAATATGTTTGACTCATCTTTTTGTGCCAGGCTTCACAATGCACCAGTTCTAGAAAACAATAAAGCATATTAGCTTAGGGTGAACGACGGAGAACCAGCTCTGGTTCTTAATTTTCTCTCATTCGGTTGGTTTGACGATGTCCAGAGAGCATTAGCTTGGGTAAATCACGGACAAGATGGACATACAGCATGGCAAATCGGCTTGAGAGTAGGAAGGAGGCAATCAGCTCGGGAGCATGGAAGGACAAGCGATTTCAGATTTTTTCGTTTCCATCGGCTCTGGTTTCTCCACCTTACATCATCCAGGGGAGGTGATTAGAACAACCGGCTCGGCGGTGAAGGTGGAAAACCTGCTTGGAGGCGCCTTCCAGTTTCCGACTCGGAGAGAAGAGATGGGTAATCAGTTTGGGATGTTTCTATAATACCTGTCTCATCCTCACCCAAAAACGGCATGCCACGAACCCTAACTTCAATCTCTACTAACTCCAAATAATTAACTCTCACTTTATTAATTAATAACCAATAATTCCCACAAAATACAATAACTGAATAATGTTAATAGAACTAATGTTTAAAGCAAAATACGGAAAACGTCATGAAAGTCCCAAAGCACTCGATCCATCGAACATCCATTAACTCGTTAATCTCACGTGAGAAAGGGAAAAAAAGAGGGGTAAATAACGGGAGTCATTCAGTAAGGTCTGGGATGCCACACAAAGAAAATACAGTTTCTGTCTTAACACTCCAAACATAGAATAAGGACTCAATATGAACAAGAATGTTACCTAAAGCACCCAAACAGCAAACAGTGCCCTACTGCCGGTTTAAGTGACCAACGGCGCCCTCCCACTAGGAGGTCAGCATGGAATAAGTTCCAACGGCACCGCCTCTAGGATGATTTATCGATCTTGAAGGTACCGGTCAATAGATCGACTAAGCTGCTGGCGCCATCTCGCACACAATCCTATGGTACATAAGTCCGTCTCTGTACCCTCACAATCTCTAACGTGTAACATACTTAACTATTTATATAATATATATATATATATATATGTATACATAATATATAACAAGTAATTATCAGTTTTAACATTCACAATAAATTGGGTTGAATATTCCTAAGTTCCATTTACAAACAAAACTACTCATACTTGATTAGAGAAAACAGATCACATTTACCCAATTCCATCTAAGAAGTTCTAAATGAAAGTACAGTTTTGTTGCGAAATAGCCCTCACCTTAGTAAAATGGATAACTGCGGCTTCTGCACTCCGGATGCTCAAACAGATCCTAAATCTGAAACCAGCGCGGAAAATTGAATGAGAATGACCTTTAAACAACAAAAACGGATATCCGGTCGATTGGTTAAAGTCAATGGTCAAACCAGTCAGCCCCTGTCAAACCAGACTCGATTCGGACCCAGCCTCCAAAACCTGAACCAACTAACCTACACCGATCTGGACTAAAGAAACCGAACAAATCTAGATACTAACAAATTCTGACAAGAATGGAAAGATGAGGTAACGATAACCTTACTAAAGGACTACCATGAATTTAGTGGAAACTCACCCGGAAGCTTGCCGGAAACTTGCTAAAACTCGCCGAAAAATGCACTAGAAAGATTCACCAGTGGTTGGTTGTCGAATAATCAACAACAACTGACTAGTGGGTAAAGCAAGTACTTTGTCTTGGTGAAGAAAATGAGAAGGGATGTGGCCTCTTTATATAGGAAAAGAGAGGTGAAAACTATGAGATTTTCAATGTGAGACTTTTTAATAAAAAAAATGTTTTAGGATTTTTATTTTATTTTTGGGTTTGAATTGGGTTTAATGATAAAAATTCCAAATTAGGGTAGGAATGAGATTTGGATCGTTACAGTTTCATGGATCCACTGAATCGTACCCAAGGAGGAACATCCGACATGTTTCTCATTCTTTTCATTTTGTATTTATCGCAATATTCTGTTTTGCATTATATCTATTTTCATTTAGATTGTCTTTTTCGAAAAATATCCAAGTATAGAAATCTTTTTTGATATTTAAATATTTTAGCCGTTAATTCTCAAGGTGTGGATTTTGATCCGAACAAGTCTTTCTTGGATTTTTAAGATCATTCTGATGATGTTGTCAAGACTTCTCAGACTAAATTCTCGAGAATCAACTTGATTTGGTCAGAACTGGACCGAGCTGCTCCTGAATTCTGGCTTCGCCTTTGAAATGTCCTTAAGAATGGAAGAATGGTGAAAATGGAGTGGAGGCGGGAGAGAAGTATGAATATGATCCAGTCATTTGCCCAGTGGTGAGGGTACTAAACTGTAACTTCCTTGCATGTTATTGGTTAAACCGAACCTAAATTTGTCTTAGCCGAGGTTACAGCTATAGTATCCTTGGCACTTTAATAGAGATTCAATTCACATGTGCAATGACCTCATGAGAGGGGTGTTTATGTCGGGTTCTAAGTTATTAAGTATGGTACATGTGCCACATCTGATCATAATTCAGCGATTACTTTTGATAAATTCATTTGCTTTCTGCTTATTTTTTGATATGCTTATTAATAATTGTAACGACATGGTTAATTTTTCTGTTTTATACTGTGGTGATTTTCTGTTACTTCTCAAAAAACTTGGATATGGTTTTTTTGAATGTTTTGATTGTCAGCTACTATTCCTCTTATATTAAAGTTTAGATTAAATAATTTTTAGCGCTAAACTGTTTTCACAAAAAAAAAAAAAATCAATTGTTAAAATTTTTAAATTTGAATAACTTAAGGACTACAATATTTTTGGGATATATGAAAAATTGAATAGTCTTTTGGGAAAATATTTAATAATTTGATATAAGTGATGAGATGAGGAAATTAAGGCGAAAAACAAGGATAAAAATATAAAATGATAAAAGTACAAATGAAAATAGCTTTTAATAATGATGATTTTTAGTCTTTTTTATAAAGATTTAGATGTTATAAACCGATTAGTGATGGACTCTATAACCGGCTCAATATAACCAAGCCTAAGTCGATTCATACTTAGAGTTTTCCTATTCCTTATCGTCCAAGGTTTTCCTCTTCTTATTTATGTAAGATTTTCTTTCTCCCTTCATGTAAATCACTATATATATGGACCCTTGGTCATTCATTAATATACACAAAAACATTCAGTTTCATAACACGTTATCAGCACGATTGTTCTAAAACCCTGAGCTTACAAAACCCTAACAGCCGCCGCCGTGAAAACATATCCAATCCAGCTCATGTTTGTTGCAGCTCGTGGTCAGCTTGTTTTCCGAGGTATTTTATCTCCCGGTTCAATCCATTCAACCCATTCGGTGTTTAAGATAAACAAAATGTAATCCCTAAAACATAAGATCGAATATGACCTAATGGAACTAGAACCCTAATATGAAATCCTAGTTTCTGAAAACCCGAAAATCGATTTTATAAATCCCTAAATTTGATTTTGGTTCATTGATTAATTGTTCTATCAACCTTGAAAATATATTAAGATTTTTTCTTTAATAGAAACATGTTTTAAAATTCAATCATGATCTAGAATCTATTTGTTAGGTTGTTAAACCCTAATTTGGAAACCCTAAACCCTAAAATCCGATTTTAGACTTAAACCCTACATTTTTCTTGATTGATTCAATTCTATAATAATTGTTTCTGATGTATTGATTGATCTATTGATCCCTTGAAATCAAAAATTGCAAACCCTTATACTATCCCGAATAGGAAAATCTAGTGTTTCCTTTTCAGAGAAAGGAAATTTTGAAAAAACTTAATCCTTACATGATCTTTTCCTTTTATTATTTGTCCTAGATCATACTTGCCTAGGATTGATTTTTATGCATAGAAAATCACATGATTACTTAATAAAACCGATGGCATGATTAATTGTTTAAATCACATGATAGCTTATTACTTGTATCAGCTTGTTAATCGCATGATAGCTTCAATATTGATAGATTCATTGTATATTGATTCTTAAAACCCTAATTCGAATTTGAATCCTAAAGGGCCTTGATAACCCTAATTACCATATTGATTAAATTCGAATTTTATTTTGAGGTTTAGGAATGATTAGTACTTGATTGATTATTGCATGAGAGCTAAGATGATAGTTTCTCTTGATGCATTCATAAACTGAAACCCTGAATATGTTAAGGACCTAGAAATCCTATCCTCGTCTCATATCCATGTGACATTGTTCATTTTGAATAATATTTTAGATGTATTCACATATAGATTACTTGATGCATTATAGAATTCAATTTGCTAAGGTTGTTGCATCATTATAGCTGTGTGGCTTAAGCATATAATTAAGCCGAGTGGCTTATGCACATTATCTCATGGTGATATATATAGACCTATCATTGCAAGAAATGGTAGAATGTCTTGAAATCATATGCATTGTTTGCATGAATCCTAAATTCTTGAATTGATTGATAATGTGATTCAGATGTCGAGATTCGAACCCTCAGGTTATTCTGCCCTAAATCTCTCTGGAGATAATTTTTTAGAATGGGTAATGAATACTAGAGTTGCTCTGAAGTCTAGAGGACTCCGGAGATGTATCATTGATGGCAATAATGAAATTGAAAGCCAAATGCATAGAGCCATAACAATTATGTGCTATCATCTCACTGAGGAACTGAGAGATCAGTACCTAAATATTGAGGATCCCTTTGACCTTTGGACAAAGTTAAATGAAAGATACTCAATGGTATTATGGCGAAAGTCCATGAAAGAATGGAGCATCATCAATTTCCAGGATTTTGAATCCGTGGACGAATATAATTCTGCTCTAATGATAATCGCCTATGGTCTTGAACTATGTGGTGAAGTGGTAACACATGAGGACTTACTATATAAGACCTACTCCACATTCCATCCAAAGGATTTGTTGTTATCACATAAGGCCAAAAGTTTCACCAACTATAATGACCTATTGTCATACCTTTTGGAAACTGAGCAAAAAAACATAAAGTTAGAGATACTATCAGCAGATTTGAGAAACTGCAGAAAATATACATTGAGCAACGTAACAGTGAGATGAGACCTCTTTAAGCAAATAATGCTAATAATAATAAGGAGGAAGTCGTGTGGAAACACATGGACTGAGAGGCCGGCTTATACATTGACTAAAGAAATGGGATTTCGACATTCTGATTTTATGTTTCATGCTTTGCTTTGACATTTTAGAACTACTTTGAGTTTATTTTATTGCTATTATCTTGTTCTATTCTTGCTTGGTAATATGAATGTTTTATTGCTTATATAAACGGCAATATTAGTTCAAAAATACAAGTATAAAATCTCGACCAAAAGGCATTGCCTAAAGGGCATGAATTTCTCACCCATACAAAGCCCATTGAGTTATAATAATGGTTTCCAAATAGAAACAATGGGCAAAAGGAAATAAAAGTTCCTTAAAATCGCCTAAGGCATTAAAAGAAAATGGTCGAGACTATACTTGCATTCTCTACTGATCTAGATTATGCCAAAGATCAGTATGAAAAGTCATGGTAACCACAATTGGTATAGCCTACGAAATTTACACTATATGGCATGACTGGACTAGCCATTCAAGTCTAAAACTTGATGCAAAGATTGATCATGAAAAGGCACAAAGAGTTATCCCATAGAATCTCACGTTGTGTTACAAGTGCACAAGGGAAACTCATTAGATTTATTGTCCCAAACATCACAAAATTATAGTATATTCATGAGGGGGAGTAAGGACAAACCCATGGTCCATGACTATACTACAAATTCGATGACCATAAGAAGACTTGGCCGAATTTTATAAACAAATGCCTATAAGGTTTAGACCCTAAAGTCTATCAGCTTGGAGACATCACAAGTTT
>OVBI01003310.1:0-13268 GCA_900406495.1 Sisymbrium altissimum
TCACTAGCCACATCACGATGTGAGAGGTTTGATCGAACGTTTGGATCAATCTTCAATTTAATCCAGGAGACAACCAAAGCATTATTGGTCCACCAATCTTCTAGGTCTCCTGAGTCATGTCGAGGTTGTGGTATTGTCCCATCCACAAAACCAAATTTCTTCCGTGCCTTCAAAGCTAGACGAAGACTTGATGCCCACTCGTCATAGTTCGGACCTCGCAACAACGGCTGAGAGATTAGGCTCCCTGGGTAGTCGCTTGAGGTTAAGTCATAAGGTGAGATAGTGCGTCGTTGAACCGTAAGATTCTCCTTCATCAATTCGAGTTGAGAACCAGTACCCACCTTAGAACTAGAGGAATCACTTTCAGCCATGATTTCTTGATGAAGACGTTAATAATAATCAAGTAAAAAACCTTTGGTGAAAGAGACAAGAAAGACGATCGATTAATATAGAAAGATAATCGCCGTCAAACAAAAGAATAGAAACCCTAGTAGTGCTCTGATACCATGTCAGAAAACAAAGGTATAGAATAGTTTTCTGTATTGATTTTCAAAGCCAAGATCGATCTTTATACAAGAGTTTCTATCCTAATTGATACTAACGTATATACGAAGTTACCATAAGAGAGAAAAGGAATATGTACATTCTAATAATGTACATTTAACATAAGATATCATAATAAGATGAACTAGAAAGAGGTGTTGCTGATCATATTCAGGAATGTTTCTTTGAGAAATCAGAAGATGCAAACATCAAATGTTTGAAACAGCTAGCAGTGCAAGAGGAGCTAAGTTCGACATTCAAGACCATTGTGAGTAATTTTCTTAACTCCGCGGGGGTTTCCTCCTCATCTTCTCCAACAGGTGAAAATTGGGTCGAGATAATTTGTAGATTATCATGGGAGGCTGCTGAAACTGTGAATCCATTTGTTAGTGCAAACCCAATTGATCCAAAGGCATACATCAAAGTGAAATGCATAGCAACCGGTTCTTGCAATGACAGGTATTATAATATTATATTCATACGGGTTTCAAAAATATTTTCAGCTATCATATTTATCTGGATTTTAGTGATAGTTTGAAAGCAAAACAGAAAATGTGGGTATTTTTCAAAATGTCCATTTGTATCTTATGCTGACTATCAATTGTGTATATATATAATGCAGTGTAGTTTTTAAAGGGTTGGTTTTCACAAAACATGCTGCTCATAAACACATGGCAACTAAGTATGAAAATCCTAAAATACTGCTAGTCAAAGGAGCTATGGGTGATCACACAAACGAATTATCTTCGTTTCGCGGAATATCACTCTCACAGGTGTTGTAGCACTAATTACAAATTGGATAACTTTATTTCAATTCGTTTTATGCTTTTAATATATTTTCTCCTTGCATCCAGGAAAAAGGTTACGAGATTGAAGCTCGTTTCATAGAAGCTTCCCAACCAAATGTTATTTTGGTGGAAAAATCTGTTTCACGTGATTTCCTCTTCTATATTCTACGCAGAGGGGATATACTGGTTTCCGACATGAATCTGCTGATAGAACAGAGAAAAACAGGAAGTTTCAGAGAACCGACTTAAAGTCAAGAGGAGGAAGAAAAGGAAAGAGCTAAGAAAAGGAAAAAACGTATGTAGTTTAGGATTAGGAAATATCAACCCCGAAGTGTATAAATAAAGGGGTTGAGAGGTATGTTAAATCACGCTTTTGAGAATTGCAGTTTCAATAAGTAAAGTGCGTGAGAGAGAGAGATTACCTTGTAACGGATCTTTTGAGAGATTAGATTATTAAGTGTTTTCACAAAGTGTCTTGTAAGAATTTGCTGAAAAAGATAATCTAATAAAGAGAGTTTAAAGAATTCTAAATCTGTTCTTGAGTGTTCTCGTTTTTTCAATTGGTATCAGAGCAAGTCACCTACTTGTTCAGGTGAGATTCTGCGGAGATGGAGAACACAAGAGAAGTCGTGTTAATCAAGAACAACACGGTTCTGAGCAAAGCAACATACGGATGGTGGAAATCCAAGAAGACAGCTGCTATCAAAAGCATCGATGAAGATGCCTGGACTGCAATTGAAGAAGGCTGGAGTCCACCTGTCAAAAAGGACAAAGAAGGAGTGGAAACACCTAAACCAAAAAAGGAGTGGACTGATGAAGAAAAAACACTAGCCAAGTGGAATTCTAGGGCTCTCAGCGAAATCTTCAAATCTGTTGAGAACAAACAGTTTGAACTAATCCAGAGCTGCAAATCTGCAAAAGTAGCATGGGAGACACTGCAAAGCGTCTATGAAGGGACATATAATGTAAAGAGGAGTCGTCTTGATCTACTCGCATCTAAATTTGAAAATCTTAGGATGGATGAACATGAAACTGTGGAAGAGTTTAGCTCAAAACTAAGTGCAATTGCTAATGAATCTGAAGTCCTAGGGAAAAAATTCAAAGACAAAAAGCTTGTAAAAAAGCTGCTTAGATGTCTACCTCCCAAGTTTGCTGCTAAAAAAACATCAATGCGTGTATCTCTCAACACTGATACATTAAAATATGAAGAAGCAGTTGGGATGATAGAAGCTTACGAGATGGAGTTAGCAGCTGAAGAACCAAAAAAATCCAAAGGGATTGCATTCACTGCGGCAGAGACAGAGCAACCTAGTAATCTAGAAGAAACTGTGGCCATGCTTGTAAAGAAATTTACAAAAGGATACAGAAGGGATCAAAATAATAAACGATTTAATCTCACGACCAAAACCACCGGTGATTCAGAGAAAGGCTTCAAAAGGTCAGATGTTCAGTGCTTTGAATGCAAGGGTTATGGTCACTTCAAAACAGAATGTCCCACTATAAAAAGAAGAAACATCCAGTGCTTTAAGTGTAAGGGGTTCGGTCACACACAAACTGAGTGTGAAACTGACTCAAGAAACAAAAAGGATCAATCATACATAAGCATTGAAGAAAGCGATTCTGAAAACAGTGAAAGCAATGAGGATTTGAGAAATTTTGTTGCTTTCATCGGTGAAAGCGATGACTTGGAATCAGAAATTGACACGACAACAAGGAACGAAATCACAGACGCCAGCATCAAAGAGATTGAGGAGGAGGCTTCGGACAATGAAAGTCATGAAAGTGATGATGATGTGGAACCAGAATACAAAGAAGTATGTGATACTCTGATTCGAGTTACTAAAGAGAATACAGCTCTTATAAGAGAAAAAGCCTACTTAAAACTAACAATCGAGAAACTGGAGCAAGAGATCGTTCAGGAAAGGAACAACTCAGCACTGTTAAAATCAGAACTTGATGAAAAACTCAGGCAGGTCCGAATGTTAAACTCAGGCACCAAAAAATTGGATAAAATACTTGGAGTTGGACGAGTGGGAAAGAATCACCGCGGCCTCGGTTATCAAGGCTCTGAGGGAATAAAGCAAACAATTTTTGTTAGTGGAGGAAAACTTCAGAACCAAAAGCAAAACAAAGATAAAGGAGAGGTGCCAACACTAAGAAGATCCACTAGCTCAGAATGTTTCTTTTGCGGAAAGAATGGCCATTACAAATCACAATGTTATAATTTCCTGAACAGAATCAAAGAACTATGGAGACAAAGAAAGTGTTTCTGGAATGGTTGGAGGAATCAGATTTGGATCAACAGACAGGATCTGTATAGTAGGAAATATTCCAAGCCACAAAACCAAAGCTTCAGGTGCTACTCTGCACTATGTCAAAGCACAAACGATAGAGAACCACCCACAGAGTTCCTGTGCCTCATATCCGGAGATGATACAGATGACGAGGAAGACCTACAAACAATACTTGATCAACAGCTAATCAATGACAATGTTGCCCTCAAAATAACTGAAGGAAGAGAAGAAGGTGAATGGTACTTTGATAGTGGATGCTCAAGACATATGACAGGAAATAGAAATCTCTTATCAGAATTTGAGACAATCACCAAAGGAAAAGTTACCTTTGGTGATGGAGCAAAAGGAGGAATTCGAGGCAAAGGAATCACCAATGGACCAGAACAACCCCAACTATCAAACGTATTCTTTGTTGAAGGATTAACTGCAAACCTCATCAGTGTTGGACAGCTATGTGACTTATGACTCAAAGTTATATTCACACGAACCGATTGTCAAGCCGTCAATGATCAAGGGAAGATTATTCTTGAAGGAATAAGGTCAGGAAACAACTGCTACATGTGGAGGGCTTCAACAGATAAGTGTATGAACGTCAGAGACAATCTAAATCTATGGCATCAGAAGCTAGGACACATGAATACAAGAAATCTAACAGCACTTGTACAACATGACATTATCAGAGGAGTCCCGAAGCTCAAGGAAGAGAACCAATTAGTTTGCGGTCCTTGCAAAATGGGTAAACAGGTCAAAATACAGCACAAAAAGATACCTGAAATTCAATCGAAACAGGCTCTTGATCTGATTCACATGGACCTTATGGGGCCAATGCAAGTCGAAAGCATAGCTGGGAAGAAATATGTGTTTGTTCTAGTAGATGATTTCTCAAGATACACATGGGTAAGATTTCTGAGAGAAAAATCAGAAACAATGGAAAGCTTTCGTATCTGGGCTTTACAAATCATGAACGAAAGAAGGACTAGCATCAAAAAGATCAGAAGTGATCACAGTGGAGAATTTCAGAACGAAGTAATGATAAACTTCTGCGGAAATCAAGGGATACGACACCAATTCTCTGCTCCCAGAACCCCACAACAGAATGGAGTAGTAGAAAGAAAGAATAGGACGCTACAGGAAATGGCTCGTGCCATGATGCATGGAACTAATGTACCTACTCGATTTTGGGCAGAGGCCATCAGCACTGCTTGCTACATTATTAATAGGGTCTACATCACAAAAGGGACAAATAAAACTCCCTATAAGTTGTGGAAAGGCAAAACTCCATCGGTGAGTTACTTTCGAATATTTGGGTGTCTATGCTACATCCTGAATGACAAAGACCAGCTAGGAATGTTTGACTCTAAAAACGATGAAGGCATTTTTTTAGGATACTCCGGGAACAGCACAGCCTTCAAAGTATACAACAAAAGGACACGAACCATTGTTGAGTCAGTTAATATTGTGTTTGATGAGCACTATTCCATAGAATCAAGTGACAAGCAAAATAGTGAAGTAAGGAGTACATCGATGGATACAACATGTTCTCAAACAAAAGAAGAATGCACCACTAAGCAAGACACAAAGAAAGAAGAATCCATGCGAAAAAGAGAAATACAAGTGCATAGGAACCACTCTTCCTCAGACATCATTGGCGATCTAGACAACAGAATTACAAGAGGGGTACAGTTAAATTTCAGAGAGATGGTTCACTTTGCATGTTTTGTATCCTTAATTGAGCCAAGAACTCACTTAGAAGCCTTGATAGACGATTTCTGGATTCTTGCAATGGAAGAAGAGCTTGAGCAATTCGTGAGAAATCAGGTTTGGGAGTTGGTTCCAAGACCAGATAATGCAAATATCGTTGGAACAAAGTGGATTTTCAAAAACAAGATTGATGAAAATGGAGTGGTGGTGCGAAACAAAGCCAGGCTTGTAGCACAAGGCTATTCTCAGGAAGAAGGGATTGACTTTGACGAAAATTTTGCACCTGTAGCTCGCTTAGAATCCATCAGGTTCCTATTAGGAATGGCCTGTAAACTCGGGTTCAAAGTACATCAGATGGATGTGAAGAGTGCATTCTTAAATGGTATTCTCCAAGAAGAAGTCTATGTGGAACAACCTAAAGGATTCGAAGATCCAGATCACCCTGAGTATGTGTACAAACTCCACAAAGCACTCTACGGCTTAAAACAAGCCCCAAGGGCTTGGTATGAGAGGCTTACAAAATTCCTTATGGAAAAAGGGTTTGAAAGAGGAAGTGTGGATAAAACCTGGTTCATCCTCGAGCAAAAAAGAAGTCTGATGATTGTACAGATATATGTCGATGACATTATCTTTGGAAGTACTTCACAGACTATGGTAGATGAGTTTGTCAAGAATATGACAGAGGAATTCGAAATGAGCTTAGTTGGTGAACTAAAATACTTCCTAGGATTACAAATCCAGCAAACAGAAGATGGAATATCTGTGTCACAAGGAACATATGCCAAGAATCTGGTCAAAAGGTTCGGGTTAGAGTCAGCTAAAACAGCTAGAACACCTATGAGCACAACCACTAAGTTATCCAAAGACACAGATGGAGAAGATGTGGATGAGAAGCTCTACAGAGGGATGATCGGCAGTCTACTGTATCTTACAGCAAGCAGACCAGATTTGTCCTTAAGTGTTGGTCTATGTGCTCGATATCAAGCTAAACCCAAACTATCTCATCTTCATGCAGTTAAAAGGATCATCAAATATATTAAAGGAACATTAAATTTTGGATTAACCTTCACACGGGAAACAAACTGCCATCTTGCAGGATTCTGTGATGCAAACTGGGCTGCATGCATTGATGATAGAAAAAGCACAAGTGGAGGTTGCTTTTTCTTAGGAAACAACCTTATCTCGTGGCATAGTCGTAAACAAAATTGTGTCTCATTATCTACTGCAGAAGCCGAATACATAGCCATGGGAAGCTGCTGCACACAATTATTATGGATGAGACAGATGCTTGAAGATTATGGAGAACAGTCCGGTATATTGTTGGTTCAGTGTGATAATAAGAGTGCTATTGACATTTCAAAAAACCCTGTACAGCATTCTCGAACCAAGCATATTGACATAAGACATCACTTTATAAGGGAGCTAGTTGAGAATAAAGAGGTTCAAATCAAGCATGTAGGGACTGATGATCAGCTGGCTGATATGTTTACCAAACCTCTGGACTTCAATAAGTTTGTCAATCTGCGACAAGCTATTGGAATTACAGAAGTCTGAGTCGTGTGTGTTTTTTTTTAAAAAAAAAAATTGTTTTTGTTTTTATGTGTCTGTGTGTAACATTTTTTTTAAAAAAAGGAAAAGAAAGGGGAAGAAAGCACCCGGTGGGACTCGAACTCGAGATAAAGTGGATAGGGTTCAGTGAGAAAGAAAGGGAACCACTGAGCTATGTCGGACATTCAAGGAACTCATCACTCAATTAATTGTTATCGTGTGTAAAGCGGAGGTTCCCAAGATGTGCGATATTTCCTAAGAAGAAGCGGGAATACCTAAATCCACTTTTTCGACACTCGAGAAAATCAGCTCGAGTATTTCACCTCTCTCGAGTATTTCGCCTCTAGAACTCAAACAAAGAAAGGAAAAGTTTTACCTCCCATTCATGGCCAAAACAAGATCCATGCATATTCTTCGAGAATCTGTTCGAGATTCTGACTCCTCCGTTCAGCCCGGCTCTCCTCCACCGGCATATGTACCTATGTGGGAGCGATCACTTGAAGAGCGCCAACGGATGTCTAGGCCAGAAGTGCATCAAAAGATTTTAGAGCATTACCAAATCCATGCCGCAACTCAGAATGAGAGACAAGTATCTCTTCCCTCTGATAATGAAGAACAAGGTTCACCGAATGTCGCCGATGCCGAGGAGAATGATGAAAGGTCTTCGTATCGAGCCTCAGACTCTACTCGCAATCTAATCGATCGAATGCGGTTTCAGACAGCCTATGGTCAAAATCGTTATCCGGCCTTCAGCGGACGAAAGTTTATTGTTGAGAGGCTTGTAAATTTCGGGGACAGTGCCGAGAAGGGTATGAAGGAAATCATCCTTAAGAATGGTCTACAAAAAGCCGTTACCGAGCTACCCAAGTTTAATCCCGCAGTAATATGGGAGTTTTACTCTCACCTACCTGAAGACAGAAGCTTCGATCGTGTCAATGTGTTTGTAAGAGGTAAGTGCTATGAGTTTAGCCCTCTCAAAATCAACGAGCTACTAGGCTTAGATGGTATGAATGAGCTTGAGGTTAGGATGGATTATGATCTTCCCTTGGACGATGTTGCTTCGTACTTATCTGGAAAGAAGAATCAGGGTTTTGATACCTTAAGTGCAGGGATGTTCCGGGAAGATGTGTATGACCTTTATCATCTTATGTGCTCTAATTGGATTCCCACTACCAATGCTTGCACCCTTCGACCGGATCGTGTGAAACTGCTTTACAATTTAGCAAATGGGTTCAAGTTTGACCTTGGAAGACTCGGATATCAGGAGATTCGTGCTCTCGGTGCCAAGAAGAACCACAAGTTTTACATCCTCTATCCTTGCCTCATTTACATGTTGTTGGAATCACAGGGCTTTGATACTGTTGGTTCAAAAGAAACCTTCCGTGACCCAGAGCGGTTTGTCAAACCAAAAATGAAGAAAGAACCTAAAAGTGCAACTTTACGTTTTCAGCAGGGTGTTAAAAGCAAGGGTGTGAAGAAAAGTCAGAAAGCGGCCGATGGGCATACTCAGAAGAGGAAAAAGGTTGTTGAAGAGGTGTCCTCCTCATCCAGCGGTGGTGTATCTTCCTCTCCCAGTGGAGGCTTTGATGAAATCAAGCTTCGCATTCCCAAGAAGATTTCTGCTTCAGGCCTTCGACAAGCTTTTAAAGCTGGGGTGAACGCGTTTCAGTCTGTCATTGATGCCATTGCGTCTGCGTCTCGACTATGACGTTTTTTTTTAGCCAAGTTGTGATCACTCAAGCAGGGGGAGATGCAGGAATAATGTTGCGGTTTTGGTGTTAGCAGTTTTCAGTCTACGGAGCTAACAGCAGTGCGTTATCAAGGGGGAGTAAACTCAATGATGCATAACAGTTTTTTTTTATGGATTGCAGCTCGGTGTCAGTCTGGTGTCCGTTTTTTCCTGTGTGCTTGGTTGTCGTTAACAAGGATTGTAAAAACTGGTCTGTATGATGATTACGTTTTGGTTTGTCTTTGAGCTTGAGTTTGATTATTGAGATCACACAAAGGATCAAATGCTTGAGGGATCAAACTGAGCTAAAAAGGGGGAGATTGATAGAACAGAAAAAAACAGGAAGTTTCAGAGAACCGACTTAAAGTCAAGAGGAGGAAGAAAAGGAAAGAGCTAAGAAAAGGAAAAAACGTATGTAGTTTAGGATTAGGAAATATCAACCCCGAAGTGTATAAATAAAGGGGTTGAGAGGTATGTTAAATCACGCTTTTGAGAACTGCAGTTTCAATAAGCAAAGTGCGTGAGAGAGAGAGATTACCTTGTAAGGGATCTTTTGAGAGATTAGATTATTAAGTGTTTTCACAAAGTGTCTTGTAAGAACTTTCTGAAAAAGATAATCTAATAAAGAGAGTTTAAAGAATTCTAAATCTATTCTTGAGTGTTCTCGTTTTTTCATCTGCAACGTTTACAAATGATTTCATCTTTTGTCGGTTCACCAATTGTGCCATCTGATTCATTGGTTAATCACAAGTTGAAGCATTGTCACTCCTTTCGCATTGAGAGTATGATCGAGGAGCATAACGTTGCAGGTAAATATGGAAAAATGAAGAGTAAGAGTTTGATGTTTCTTGAGGGACACGGAAATAGCCTTGGATGCACGGTGAGTGCATGCTATATATGATACATTTCTATCTCTTGATTATACAATAAATGTGTTGGGTTTAATAAATATAGCAGTGGTACTCTGATAATTCTCTTACTATTACCTCTTTGTGTAATTAAAAATAATCCATATAAAATGAGACGAGACTGTTTTTTTTTTTTAAATTACATAGTTGCTTTCGTTCCTCTTTGTTTCTTACAGTATACTATTATTGTGCAGATATTGCTTAAAGGAAGTGTGATAGTGATAACTTGAAAAGAGTAAAAAGAGTGGTTGAAGATTCCGTTATATTGGCATATCATCTAATCCTGGAGAATTATTTCCTCCTTGACCAGCAAGCAATGCTCTCTACAATCCTTAAACCTTCACAATTGCAAGAATCTGCTTTTGATGGTTCGGAAGCTCAGCACCTAGAAGCTTGTGATCTTAATGAATCTATAAGAAATTGTGGGGAAGATAGAAAAAATCAATTGATATTTGACCCCAGAGTGTCCATACGCACAAACACAGATGATCAGATTAAGCCTGCCTTGGATTTTCCAAGTATAGATGTCTTAGTGTCCAGAAGGAATGCTTGTAGAGGAATAATCTGTGCGCCGAGCAACTTTTCGAATATAATGTTTTACAAAAACTTTGATGTTTCTCTGGAGAAGTTCTTGCAAGATTTGTTTAACCAGGTTTAATTATTTTACTCAAATCTCTTCTACTATTTTCTACTTAGTAAATATAAGTCTTCATGGTCATAGTATAAGAATCGGAAAGCTGTGGATGCAGGGAAGTCGATGCAAGGTATGCGAGGAATTGCCGCAAGCACATTTCTACTACTACGAACGTTGCAACATTCAGCTAAGAATCCAGGTAAAGCGACTTCATGTGGGAAAACGTTTGCCTGGTGAGAGTAACGGAAATATATGGATGTGGAGTCGTTGTGGCGAAAAGAATGTAACGAAGAAAGTGCTCATGTCCACTGCTGCACGTGGCCTATCTTTTGGAAAGTTTTTGGACCTCAGCTTTTCTCAACAAACTCTGCTTGATAAGTGTGGCCACTCTCTTCACTTTTTTGGGTACGTTTTAAATATCTTAATTACATTGGTTAGAGGTGAGACAAACACGAATGTCTCCTTAAGTTCTGTGAGTGTGCTTTATTAGATTTGATAATTAGTATAGTATATAATAGTTTTATATTAGCTTCATTATACATATATATATATGTCTTAGCCACTTTAAAATAGGCTTCTGATTTAAGTTTTTAGATCATCATGTTCTACAAGCTGGTGATAATCATGTTTTGATATGATGACTATGCTTATTAATCGCATGAAGATAAATTTTTGACACATGAAATTGTAGATTGGGCTACATGGTTGCTATGTTCAGTTACTCCCAAGTCACCACTTATACGCCGGCTCTGCCACAGGTAAAGCTGGAGGTTGGCATTTCACTAAAAGCTAGCTGGCTCGAGAAAGAATTTCATAGTGTAAGTCCCTTTGTTAACAAATGGTATTGCAACAATTATCATATTATTAATTGAAAAACAAACAATTATCATATTATTGCTATGTATATTTGCCAAAAGATCATTATAAATATATATATATTGAGGAAATTGTAATTGTACTGAATGTCTCTATGTTTATCTTTTTGTTCAAGGTATTCACCAAAGGGATCTTAATGTTTGAGGAAGTTACTAGTTTTCTAAAGCAACTAAGGTTAGATATAGAAATTTCAGCTCCAAGTCATCATCACTATTCATTTAAAATTCTTTCAAATCTCGAGGAGATGTTGAATAAGGAGCGTTCTGGATTTGAGGTTAGTTCTTCAACGATTGCAATACTTTTGCTTGTTTCACATGCAATCACATGCAAAATGGTCACTAAGATTTCTTCTTACGTTTGGAATATAAATAGGAAAATACTAGGAATAATTTTGATAAGGCTAAAACCACCTTAGGTGGTAGATCCCTCAAACTTCTTCTCCTAAATCGCGTGCGGTGGGAATATTTTCTTCACGCTCTCGTTTGGAACTATCGGTTACAGTCACTGGTTTTAGATGACGATATACTACTTTCAGATAGTGAAAGCTACAAAGATAAAGAATCGTATAACCCATGGTTTTGGATCTCATTTGAAGAACTACGCTCAAAAAGCATAGTTGATGTTGATGAATACATGTTAAAATTCAAGATGGTTGGTACGATCCAAAAGAATCTACATATAGTCAATAAGATAATCACCGAGGAAGGGTGTCGGTTGCATATCTCTTTGGGGGATGAGCATTGTCTTGTGTCAGATTACGAAGACGAGCTCTCAAGTTTGATTGCTTTTGCGCTTGCCCATCTGAGTGATGAGAAAAGAATGCCTCTTAAGCCTCTTAAAAGATGTATTACTGGATCACTTGAGAGATCATTAGTTGAAGATAAAATTGGTAGTGGTGAAGGTCCAAAGTTTGAATCATTTACCCCTCTAGAGATTCTTGTTAGTTTCGGATTAGCAGATTCGCATGGAAAGTCCAAATATTCAGTTATGTGTCTATACGCAAGGGAATTCTGCGATTTCAGGAACCATTGCTGCTTTTCAGAGCTTGAGTATATAAATTCATTAAGTCGTTGTCAAGAGTTGAGTGCGAAGGATGGGAAGGAAATATCCATCTTATCCAAGACTCTTGATGACAGGTTCATTTTAAAAGAGATCGAGAGAATAGAGTATGAATCATTTGCAAAATTTGGTCTAGAGTATTTCAAGTACATGAAAGACACTTATGAATCAGGCAACCAAACTTGCTTGGCAAAAGTTTTTGGAATCTACCAGGTATGCAGTATGCTAGTGAAACTTTCTTTTAATAACTACTTACTTTACCATGCCTTTTGAAAGTAGAGTTTATGGTCTTGATAAACTTATTCTTCAATCACATGTTTAGGTAATTACAAGGCAGTCAAATGGTCGGGGAGAGAGACGACACAACTTGATGGTGATGGAGAATCTCAACTTTGGTAGAAGTATTTCTCATGAGTACGTTCTTAAAGGTCCTACCTCACACGGTTTACGAGCACTAGTAGTGATGGTGCAGAAGAGGTTATGCTAGGTCCTACCTTTCTGAAAGACATGAATAATTGCACGGTTTACTTCACCAAGGACTCAAAACATAACCTCCAAAGTGCAGTCAAGAACGACATTAACTTCCTAGATGTGAGTTTTTCATTGCCTTCTTTCTATACCTAATTAATTATCTAACTTTTAAATGCATGATTCAATCCATACATCGAGTGATCTTAAACAATATGGCAGAGTATAAACGTAATGCACTACTCATTGCTTGTGGGAGTAGACTTGGAGAGGCGTGAACTAGTGTGTGGGATTATTGACTACCTGAAGCAGTATACGTGGGACATGAGCTACCCCTGTAGTATTCTTTGAAAATAATTATATTGCCATTTTGTGACTCAATGATAATGTCTCTCCAGTCTGGTTCTTGGCTCTTAGCTCTCACAGGCCACTATTCGAACAAAAAGTGATTATGTATTGGGATCTAAATAATACTAGACTCGGTCCTCCGCAATATAAAGAAAATTATTAAATTTTTAAATATTAATATTAGTTATATAAAATTGAAAAATAATATATTATTTATTAATTAAATTTAATATTTTGTTATTTTTAAAATATGATAAATTATTAGTAAATTTAATTTCTTGAGATTTATAAGTAGTGCAAAAAATTATTAAATTAAAAGTGTCGATTGATAATTAAAGTGTTATATATAATTTATGATTAACATATCTGATA
>OVBI01003311.1:0-13267 GCA_900406495.1 Sisymbrium altissimum
TAAAATGGCTTAAATGGAAAAGTTTGGGATTTTTTTGGCAGTTTTCCCGTTGTTTAAACCATAGGTAAATGCAGAAATGTCTCTCACACGTGAGAAGCCTACCTATAAATGAAGATAGCTCCATCAATAACTGAGAAATAGCCGTGATGAAAAGCAGGGACACTCCTGAAGCTAAGCGCCGGGGGTGGCAAGTGGTCCAACGAAAGTAGGAACCTTGGCGATAGGCATGAGTCGTAGTCGAACATAATAGGCCAGTATTGGACCACATGCAAAAAATGGGCTTATACTCCACATTCAAGAATAATAAGTAAACCTACTCGGCCTGTAATAATCTCTCTTATCGGTTTGTCCCAATATCGTCCTTCATCTTAGGTTTGATAATTTCTTTGGTTTGATTTAAGTTGACGCTTCACCGTTCTCAATAGATAAAAACATCATGCATTTTCTGTAAAACGAGAAGATATTTTACGGAAATATCGATAAATTCTCGAAATGATCTTGAAGACGAAGAACAAGATGTGATCTGCTCGGGGCAAATAACTGAGGTGATCATCGGCTCGGGTTAGTGTTGTGCTTCGATTTCTTGATGTTTTGTTGAACCAAAATGTTTACGTGATCGTCAGTTCGGATAGAGACGTCGTCGCCTTGGGTTTCTCTGTTCATCAGCTTGGGTAACACTTGAGATCGATCGATATCTTGCGAGATTGATTGATTGGCTCAGAAACACGATCGGTATGTTGACGATCACCATATAAGACAAAGATCAACCAATATGGGACACTCGAGGCAAGCTATCGGCTCGGGAAAATCAGCATATTACCTTGGATAGTGATGGTGTTCGGCTCGGGAAAATCAGCATATTACCTTGGATAGTGATGGTGTTCGGCTCGGGTAAGAATGAGTACAACTAGTTCGTGGTATGGTAAGATCGACCGGCTCTGGTAAGACTGAGTACAAGCAGTCTGTGGTATGGAAGACCGACCGGCTCGGGTATGACTGATTACAACCGGTTCGTGGTATGGTAAGAGTTACCGGCTCGGGTGACCAGGTAGTACCACGACCAACCGGCTCGGGATATACCGAGTAGTACCATGCCAAACAGTTCGGGCATGAGGAAACGTTCGAGGAATTACAATTTTGATCAGTATCAATAGTAAGTTTTCGTATCTTTTGCATATTAGTTGCGAAAAATAGTTTTATCGTAAATTATTTTCTCGTATATCAAAGTTTTTTCTTTTTACCAAAAATATCTAAATACGGAACTTTTTCTCAATATTTAAATATTTTAGCCATTAATTCCAGAAGAATAGATTTTGACCCTAACATTTAGCCCTTCAGCTCATTAGTCTCAGGTGTGATATTGACGAGGTAACTATAAAGGGTGATATGGGATTAAGGAGTTAAATTATTTTGGTACCCGTTTCCTGTAAAGATGTGTTTGTCGATTTTTCCACACGAAACCCAGACCAATCTTTCATGATAAATTGATTAGAACCCGAGCTGATGGTGGTAAACACGTGTTGACCCGAGCTTATGAAGCAAAGGTAGAGAGTGAAGGTGTCCTAATCTGTCTTACCGATTTGATAGAGAAGAAGACTTAACTTTTGATGATAGGAAAGGATTAGCTTTTCCGTTGGTGGGAGTGAAGATGAGTTATGATAGAGACTGACCCCAGCTGATAGTCTCTTCCTTTCAGTATTTTCGTGTTTTCGATGACTATTGGAACATAAGTGTTTTGTATGTCTTATTTATCGATATTTTTTTTGCGCAAAGCTGTTTCCCCAAAAAAAATTAAGTTTTTTTTAAAAGTTTTTCCGAAAATCTGTTTTTCCGAAAAAGTTAAAAGTTATTTAAAAAGTTTTCCAACAAACTATTTATCCAGGGAAAGTTCAATTTTTGAAAGAATTTTTGGTGACAGCAAGTACCTGACCCGAGCCGATGCATCTATCATGGGTAGAGTGACCGTGCCAATGCCAAGTCATATTAGTCTTGATGGTTCTTTTCTTAAAAGCTATTTTTCCGAATAAAGTTAAGTTTTTTTAGAAAAACTATTTTTTCGAAAAGTTAAGTTTTTTGAAAGAATTTTGATGGCAAAATGTGGCTGACCCGAGCCGATGCTCTCACCAATGATGGAATGACCCGAGCCGGCGCTTGGGTATGTCAATTTTGGTGACTCCGATCTTTTAGCTAAGTCTTCTGGGAAAATTGTAACAATAAAGAAGTATAAAAAATGTTTTTTTTTTAATTTGCATTTTTTGCTAGAAAATTCTATTTAATAGAAAAAAATAAACTATTTCATTAAAATAATACATATGATGTATTTAATGTAAAATTAATTATAAAATATGTATTGTATGAATTAGTGAATGACATATATATATTATAGTTACTCTAATAATTTAAATTATTTATAAATGAATATTAAAATATGTATGGTGATAATACTGCATCATGATTCATGACATGATATGTTTGTAAATAATAGATGAAGATAAGTTTTTTTAACAAAAATGGTTTTTTTTTTCAAATAAAATATATAGAAGATGTGTTTCTCCCATTGAAGATTGGTTTGACTAAAAGCGGTTTTAGGCACTGCATTTACAAATTTTCCAGTCTTTGCCAGTTGCCACATCTCACAATGCACGACACAAACAATTCAGAGTTAAGCTTCATATCTAATTTAAAAGCTAATCACGTTTGAAACTACAGAAGATGCTTCAACGATCACAACAGAGAGAAAATGTGAAAAAAAATGTAGAACCAAAATAAAATAGAAAATACCTTAAATATATAAAGCTTAGTACCGATATTCACCTAATTTAATTGTAATATGTGAAAGTGAGTGCTAATATTTTTTAGTTAGGTCTTAACTTTTTTTGTTAACTTAATTGTATGATATCATTTTTTTACTATAATTTTAATTATGAGATTATGTTAGACGATAAAGTAGAAAAAGAAAGTTTTTTTTTAAGTAAAAATTTTGGAATACATATGACAAATAAAAGATTTATAATAATTTTATAATTACTCTTTAAGAAATAGTCTAAAATAAATTAATTTAGAGTTTTTGTGACCAAAATGTTTTGGGAAGAAAAAAATGACCAAAATGTTTCATTAATTGGGATAAAAGACTGGTATACCAATTTTTTTCTCCCTCCCCATCGAAAATGATGTCTTCTTCTCCAATCGTCGTTTTCAATCATCATTTTTCTGCTTCTCCACTTTGATTGAGAATGATATATTATTTGAATTGTTCATCCCAGACTTTGAATTTGACCCTATTAACTTTTGATATTTCCAAAATCAACTTTAATGTTGTGTTTTTTCCAAGGTTCGACAAATCAAAATGCTAAACTTTTGAAGTTTTTGTTGTTAGGCTATTTGATGTAAAATCAATAACAAACTTTTCTCCTCTCCATTAATGTATGTTCACCATATCAAACTGCAGATCTTCGAATAGAAGAGGATGAAGAAGAACATAGTGATTCTGGTTCAATGATAACTGTGTCAGTTCGACCATTGATTCTTGTGAGGATGATATTGACAGTGGAGAGGATGGTGGTGCTTTTTCTGTGGATACAATGATGAAACTGGATCTGTCAGAGGACTATGCGAAAAGCGTTATGATTTTAACATGCGGTTCCAAATCAGATGGAGGATCTTTTGGTGTGTATTTGTGATATGTTGTGTTTTTGATGATTTTTATCAGTTGTTTACAGGTTCTTTTCGAGTTTTTATCGAGTCTTTTAGTCCTTATCGAGTCATTACAGGTTCAAAGATGACAAAGCTGAAGATTAGAGTTCAAAGAGCGGATTTTGTGGAGAAACAAGCAAAAGAATCCCAGTGTCGGGAGACATCACCGTTAGTGTCGGGTGACACTCATTCCGGCCAGATCTTCAGAACACTTGTTCCAGCTTTTAAGAGCAACCGATCCAAGCCAAGTCATTAATGAGACTTTCCAATCACGTGTTTTAGGGCCTCAGCCGCTTTTACCCTTATATATCTAGGTTTTCATAGTTTTTTTAGAGACAAGTTTTATTAGCCGTCTTTGAGAGAACCTTTTGGAGATTTTCTATTGCTTTGTAAGATTGGGAGAAGAATCTCTACAATCCCTTGGAGAAGAATTCTGAACCCCTGTTGCTTTTTATCTATTTATTTCATCATGTCTTTTACATCTATTGCTGTGTTTTTCCTTTCTATGTCTGAGTAATTCCTTAGTTAGGTTTAAGGTTCAAAGGATTTCATGAGAAGATGAACTGAACACAAATAGGGATTTATATCAATTGATGTTTTCGTCTAGAGTTGTTCTTAATGCTTAGGTTAAACTGATCACTTAATCTCTAAAACTTGGTTTAATCTATTCACGAGAGTGTTGTAGGTTGCTAGAAGGAACCTAGATGAGCAATTTGTCCTAGACCTGCGAGAGTTGATGTGTAAGCAAACTGTGAACAAATCAAACCATGCCTTAATGCTTGTCTAAAATTCTAGGTTCAGATGAGAGTTTAGATAGCTAGGTTGTTAGATAAAGTTAGCAATACTGCTAGAGTAGATTGTTATTACATTTATGTTTCAGTTCGAGACTGGTTCTTAATCCTTCCCTGAATAGTTGTTTGGTTCACAAATCTGAAATCCTGCGAATACCCGATGACTAACGCTTCCTTTAAATTGAATTTACATCGTTTTATATTGCTTACTGAAATCACAATCTTATTTGCATCTTAGCTTGATATCTTTCTCATAGATTCATAGTGTAACTTTGGTCTTCGTGGGATTCGACCCCTAAATACTACTACGTTTGCTGTGCACTTGCAGTAGCTTTAATAGGGACTAAAACATGTGTATCAATTTTTTGGCGCCGTTGCCGGGGACCAATTGTGTTACCTTTGATTCTCGGAATCGAAGTTTAGTCTAAGAATTTACTAACTCGGTTTTTCTTTTCTTGTCTTGTGTGGTTCAGGTGTATGAAAACTAGGAGTCACGGCTCTGAAAATCTTACAGCTCTAGACAATCAAGAACTAGCAAAAACCGAACGAAGAAACCGAAAACAAAAGTCGAATTTAGCCATCATGGGCGATAACGACAACCAAGCTGACGGAGATATGGCGGCTGCGTTCCAAAGGCTTCAGGAACAGATGGCGCAGTTGTTGCAGCGACAACATCAACAAAATGATCAGCCACGGGCTATAGGGGCCATAGACTCACCACATGCCTTCTATCAGAACCGATCTGCCATATGTCCGCCAGCTATTCAGAGGCTAGATTACGAAATCAAGCCTCAAATGATTGCTTTGGTAAAGCAGCACATTTTTAATGGACTGCCATCTGAGAACCCAATGGATCATATCGAGACGTTCGAGGAGATATGCAGCACAACTAAGGCAAATGGAGTGCCTCCAGATTTCCTCAAATGTAAGCTCTTTCCGTTCACATTAGCGGATAAGGCACAGCGATGGCTGAAATCGCTACCAGCTGGATCTATTACCTCATGGGAGATGTGTCGATCTACCTTCATAGACCATTTCTACACAAAAACGAAGACAGCATCTCTGAGGAACAAGATCACCCAATTTCGCCAGCTCTCTGGAGAAGCCTTTTGCGAAGCATGGGAGCGGTTCACTGAATACCGCAGGGATTGTCCGCACCACGGGTACACTGACGAGCAACTTCTAAGCATCTTCTATGATGGGGTTGATTGGAACTACAGGACAGCTCTTAATGCTGCCAGCAACGGGAACTTCATGACGAAATCCGCAGCAGAAGCATATGAGTTGATTGAGAATTTGGCTGCAAGCTCTAGTGAGAGGGCTCCAGAATATGATAGGTCTCGGAAAGTTAACAGCGTGGACTCACAGAAAATTGATGAGCTGACTGCAAAGGTTAATTTGTTGCTGAAGGGAAGTTTGAGGAGTGTACAAGCTGTTGAAGAAACAGAAGATGCAGAATTTCCCCAAGAGTTCATCGAAATAGAAGATGAGGATCAACAAGAAATCAACTTCGTGAACGGACAGGGGTACCAGCAGAACCGTGGATTCAATCCAAACTATAGGTCTCACCCAAACCTGTCCTACAGGAGCACTAACGTTGAAAATCCTCAAGACCAAGTCTATCCACAACAACTAGGCAGGCAAGTTCAGCAGCCTCAGGGATTTGCTGGTCAGAGTGGAGTTCAGAATTCCGGGTTTCAGAAAAATTATTCTCAAGGTACCCAAGGTAAACAATTCTTGCCAAACCAGAGGCATAATCGATTTCAAGGAGGAAATCAATTTGGTTCGCAGAACACCAATTTCCAAAAACCTCTGACAGCTCCATTTCAGGCTCCAGCAACCGCTGCAACCAACTCCAATGACGAGCTTAAGGTGATGATGCAACAACTTCTTGTAAGTCACAAGGAATCTACGACTGAGATCAATTCAAAAATGGATAATATATACGCTGATCTTAATAGTAGGTATGATGCTGTTGCCGCTCATCTTAAAAAATTGGATACCCAAGTTGCTCAAACTGCAGAAGCTATTAAAAGACCTCAGGGAGTACTTCCAGGGAAGGTTGAGCATAACCCCAGGAATGAGTATGTACAAGCAATTGAGCTGAGGAGTGGAAAAACGCTAACTGCTGTAGAGAAACCTACGAAGAACCAGTCGGAGATAGCAGAACCTAGTGGCGAGCGACACTCTTCTAGTGTCCCCCGACACCCTTCTAGTGTCCCCAGACACCCTTCGAAAAAGGATACAGAAAAGGCGCTCCAAGGTTCAGAAAATCTGGGACCTACTGTTCTAGAATCTGCATCGAGACCTGCAATGCTTCCTGCTCGTGTGTATGTTCCAAAGGTTCCATACCCTATCCCTCCAAAGAAGTCCCGAAGAGATCTCGAAGAAGCAAGGTGTAAGGAGATGTTGGACGAATTGATAGTGAAAATTCCGTTAACTGAAGCAATTCAAATGATTCCTGCCATGAAGAAATATGTGAAGAGTTTGGTATCTGGGAAAACTTCCCAGGATAAAGATGTCATGCTCGTGAACAAGAACTGCAGTGCTGTGCTCCTAAACAAGTTACCAAAGAAACTAGGAGATCCTGGGAAGTTTGTCCTCTCAATGCAGATAGGGAATACCATGTTTGCTTGCTCTCTTGTTTATCTGGGTTCTAGCGTGAATCTCATGTCCTACTCGGTAGCCAAGCGGTTGGGATACACTAAGTTCAAGCCAACTAAAATCTCTTTGATATTTGCGGATCGATCTGTGAAACTGCCGGTTGGAATACTAGAAGATATTCATGTGCAAATTGGAAACACACTGATTCCAGCAGACTTTTTGGTACTGGAGCTTGATGAAGAACCAAAAGATCCCTTGATTTTGGGGCGTCCATTCCTCTGCACAGCAGGTGCAATAATCGACGTCCGAAGTGGGCAAATTGATCTCCAGCTGGGAGACATTGTTATGAAGTTCGAGATGGACAAGATGATTAAGAAACCCATGCTGGACGAACAGACCCTTTCCATTGATGATGGCTCCGAAGTGGCAGATGAGATTGTAGACGAAATTTTGACAGACGACCCATTAGAAGTTGTTTTGACTAAGGCTGAAAGTGAATATGGGTTCTTAAGTGCCGAAACCGAAGTGCTGGTTAAGATGCTCGATTCAAGCCAAAGATAGAGAAGTTGGTAGCTCATATGTGTTCGGGTGTCGCAGAAATCCTTCTACCATCCGGTGGAACAATTGTTCTGAACACCACCAGAACCAGCGGAACAACTGTTCCGAGTGATGCCCCACCAGAAAAGAACGACCCTTGGAGTGAGTTAAAGGCTTCAAAAGTCGAACTTAAAACGCTTCCTGCAGGGCTAAGGTACGCATTCTTAGGCCCTAACTCAACTTACCCAGTGATCATAAACTCTGAACTGAATAATACAGAGACTGCCTTGCTTTTGTGTGAACTTAGAAAGTATAGGAAGGCTATAGGGTACTCTCTAGATGACATTACAGGAATATCACCAGATCTTTGCATGCATAGGATCCATTTAGAAGATTAATCAATGACTTCTATAGAACATCAGAGGAGGCTAAACCTAAATCTAAAGGATGTTGTAAAGAAAGAGATCATAAAACTTTTAGAAGCTGGAGTGATTTATGCAATCTCGGATAGCAAGTGGGTTAGTCCTGTTCATGTAGTACCTAAGAAGGGTGGTGTAACTGTCGTTAAGAAGGAAAAGAATGAGTTGATTCTAACTAGAACTGTTACTGGCCATAGGATGTGTATCGATTACAGAAAACTGAATGCTGCAACTCGTAAGGATCACTTTCCGCTGCTGTTTATTGATCAAATGCTTGAGAGACTAGCTAACCATCCATACTACTGTTTTTTAGATGGTTCTCAGGTTTTTTTCAGATCCCGATACATCTAGATGATCAGAAGAAAACAACATTCACTTGTCCTTATGGCACTTTTTCTTATCGCCGAATGCCATTTGGCTTGTGTAATGCCCCAGCGACTTTCCAGAGATGCATGATGTCTATTTTTACTGACCTAATAGAGGACATAATGGAAGTTTTCATGGACGATTTCTCCGTCCATGGAGACTCTTTTTCTGTCTGTTTGTCTAACTTGTGCAGGGTTTTACGACGCTGTGAGGAAAAGCATCTTGTGTTAAACTGGGAGAAGTGCCACTTCATTGTAAGGAATGAGATTGTACTCGGTCACCGAGTTTCTGAGCAAGGAATCGAAGTGGACAGAGCAAAGATTAAAGTGATGACGAGCTTACAGCCACCAAATTCTATCAAAGGGGTTCGGAGTTTTTTGGGTCATGCTGGCTTCTACAGACGTTTCATCAAAGATTTTTCTAAGATAGCTAGACCACTGACTCAGCTTTTGTGCAAGGATATCAAGTTTGAATTTGACAGTGCATGCCTCGAAGCTTTTCACACGATTAAGGGAGCCCTCGTGAGTGCTCCGATCGTACAGCCCCCCGACTGGGATTTACCCTTCGAAATCATGACTGATGCAAGTGATTACGCAGTAGGAGTGGTGTTGGGACAGAGGAAGGATAAGCAGCTACATGTGATATATTATGCAAGTCGTACTCTCGACGAGGCGCAGTGCCGCTATGCCACTACGGAAAAGGAACTATTAGCGATTGTCTTCGCTTTTGAGAAATTTCGGTCTTATCTTGTCGGGTCAAAGATAATTGTTCATACAGACCATGCTGCGCTACGATATCTAATATCAAAGAAAGACGCAAAACCACGACTCATACGGTGGATTCTCCTATTGCAGGAGTTTGACTTGGAAATCAAAGATAAGAAGGGGATTGAGAATGGTGTTGCAGACCACCTTTCACGGATGAGAATAGAAGATGAAACACCCTTAGACGACCGCCTCCCTGAAGAGAATGTTTATGCAATCAGTACTGGAGTTGTCGATTCATGTTCGCAGGAGAGTGACATTACGATCAAATTGAGTGGTGTCGCGCAACATCAAACAAGTATCGTCCAACACCAGTCCCTAAAATTCAGACGTCGACTGATTCCATGTGCAGCTGTGCAAAGTACAAAGAATTTAGATTTCCCATGGGTCGGAGAGATAGCTAACTACCTGGCTGCAGAAAAAGAACCAACATGCTTCTTTGGATATCGGAAGAAGTTTTTACGTGATATCCGTCACTACTTCTGGGATGAACCGTACCTGTACAAAAGATGTTCTGATAGAGTTTTCCGAAGATGCGCTGCAGATGAAGAGATTCCAGGGATCCTCTTTCACTGTCATGGTTCGAATTATGCTGGACACTTTACCACTTTCAAGACAGTGTCTAAGGTTTTACAAGCAGGTTTTTGGTGGCCTACAATGTTCCGAGATGCTCAAGATTTTGTATCTAAGTGCAATTCATGTCAGAGGCAAGGGAATATCAGCAAACGGAATGAGGTGCCGCTAAAATTCATATTAGAAGGAGAGGTTTTCGATGTCTGGGGAATCGACTTCATGGGTCCTTTTCCTCCTTCTTTTGGGAACCAATACATTCTAGTTGCAGTGGATTATGTGTCTAAATGGGTCGAAGCTATAGCTAGTCCCACGAACGATGCAAGGGTGGTGGTCAAGATGTTCAAATCTGTGATTTTTCCGCGGTTTGGAGTGCCTAGAATAGTGATCAGCGATGGGGGCTCTCACTTCATCAACCGAGTCTTTGACAACTTATTAAAGAAAAATGGTGTATAGCACAAGGTCTCAACCCCATACCTGATAATTTGCGGAAGTAAAGAGATTAAGAGAGAGAGAAGGAAGAACATGAGAGAGATTGGTGACAAAGGAGAATTATATTTCCTTAAGTGTATCTTTTACAAACGTGAGGCAGACAACATTTATAGACTCGGTCAAATGCAAAAGGCATCTAAGGTATTCTACTTTGACAACGACACAAAGAATAAACAAAAGGGAACTCTGGATCTGAGGCATGAGAGTGACAGCACCAAGCGGTCTTCTCCTTAGGAACACATGTGACTCACGGCGATCTTAAATTGGAACATGTGACTCCTTCCTTTTCTTTTCTTCTAACGGTCACATGAGTAGGTTAAATTGTCTCGCTTACAAACATAATGGGCCTCCTATTCCATGAGCTTCTTGTCACTTCATTACTCAGCCCATTACTTAAATTACTTGGTACGGAAGGACCAACCGGATCCATTACTCCATCTGCTTCTCTAGACCAACACTCCCCCTCAAGCTTTAACCATGGTAAGCGATGGTAAAGCTTGGAACTGTGAAGAGATCACCTCATTAAAAACCTCAGGATGCAAAACCACGTGGGACAAAAATATGCTGAGGGAAAAAGAGTGTGATATCTCCACAGCTTAGAGGAGCTTATGCCTTTGAGATATCGGTGAGTCCAAGTTTGGAGTGGATGAACTCACACGTCTTCAGGTTGGCTGCTTTAGTGAATATATCTGCGAGTTTGTCTGAGCTTCTTGTATAGCATGGAAGGATCACACCGAGCTGCACTTGTTCCCTGACCTTGTGGCAATCAACTTCTATGTGTTTAGTTCTCTCATGGAAGACTGAGTTTGAATATATGTGCATAGCTGCTTGGTTATCACAGTGCATTGTGATTGGCTTTTGAATGTCTATGCCAAGATCCTTGAGTAAGTTCTTCAGCCACATTAATTCGGTTGTCAATCTTCTCATAGCTCTGTATTCAGCTTCAGCACTAGAGCATGCAACTACCTTCTGCTTCTTACTTTTCCAAGTAACCAAGTTACCACCAATGAAGGTACAATATCCGGTGGTTGATCTTCTATCAACACGATCTCCTGCCCAGTCTGCATCATAATAGCCTACAATCTCTGAGTTCTTGTTGCATCCCATCCAGATTCCTTGGCCTGATGTCCTCTTTAAGTAACTGAGAATGCGGGTGATCATGTTCCAATGGCACACCTTTGGTTTCTTCATGTGTTGACTGACCTGATTAACAGCAAAACACAAGTCAGGCCTAGAGATAGTTAAATAGATTAACTTACCTACCATTCGGCGGTATCGGTGGGCATCCTCATATGGTTCATCTTCAGGCTCCCCCTGATGATCAGCTTTGTAGTCCTCTTCTAAAGGCGTTTTAGCCAATTTGGTCCCCAAGTCACCTGCTTCACTTAACAGATCAAGGGCATATTTCCTTTGAGATAAGAATAGTCCTTCCTTAGATCTACACACTTCTATACCTAAGAAATATTTCAACTCTCCTAGGTCCTTAATATCAAACACAGACTTAAGATATAGTTTAGTATCTAATATACCTTCCTTGTCATTCCCAAAGATGATTATATCATCTACATATATGAGAATGACAACAATACTTTTGTGTCCGGATGATGTGAAGAGTGTGTGATCTGATTCAGATCGTCTGAAGCCTTTATCAAGGAGAACTCTGCTTAGTTTATGATACCAGGCCCTTGGAGATTGTTTCAAACTATAGATAGCCTTTCTCAATCTTAAGACTTTGCCTGGTTGGATACTTTCCTCTAATCCAGGTGGTGGAGTCATATAAACCTCTTCTTCCAATTCTCCTTGCAGGAAGGCATTCTTGACATCCATTTTCCATAAGTCCCATTCCAAGTTAGTAGCCAAAGAGAGTACTACTTTGACGGTATGAAGCTTGGCCACTGGAGCAAATGTGTCCATATAGTCTTCACCATAGGTTTGAGTGAATCCCCTGGCAACCAGCCTTGCCTTATACCTTTCTATTTCACCATTGCTTTTGTACTTGATAGTGAAGACCCATCTGGAGCTAACTGGTTTCTTCCCTTTTGGAAGGTCAGCTTCATCCCAAGTATGATTTCTTTCCATTGCTCCAGTTTCTTCTCCAACTGCATCACGCCAAACTTTTAGTTCTTTAGCCTCCTCATATGTTTTCGGAACCTGTTCTTGGTCTAGTACCCCAATGAAGACCTGATGTTCTTCAGGAAGTTGCGCAAGAGTGCAGACGGCTTGTTCTGGATGGGCTACAGCATTGCAGTTGTAGTATACCCGCGTGTTTTTCCAATTAGAAGGATCCTTTCTGATTCTCTGGCTCCGTCTTAATGGTATAGCATTCACTGGTTCCTGATCTTCCAATTCATTCTCAGGTTCATTAGGCGCGTGAGCATTTTGAGTTGGTTCCTCAGCTTGATCATGACCATGTTGAGTTGGTTCTGGTTCAGCCTCGGAGGTGTTTTGAGTGTCAGTAGTAATCTCCCCCTCAGGATCAAGATGGGGAACAGAATCAGCAGATGTCGCAGGGTGAGCTGGAGCTTGGGAAGACTGTACCCCGAGAGTCTCCAACAGTCGTCTGAGATTTGTTGCCCGATCGGTCTGTGAGACATTGAGATCTTTGATATCCTCCCAATTGTGCTGAGTATAGTACCCCTTTTCCTCAAAAAACTTCACATCCCGAGAGACAAGAATTCGGCCAGTGTCTGGTATGAAACATTTGTACCCTTTTTGGTTGACTGAGTAACCAAGAAATATCCCCTTAACACTCTTGGCTTCAAGCTTGTTGCGTTGATCTCCTGGAATCAAAACAAAGCAGAGACAACCAAACACACGTAAGTGTTCAAAAACTGGCTTTGTATGATTTAATACCTCAAATAGCGTTGCGTCTTGTAGGACTCTGGTAGGAGTACGGTTGATCAGATAGCACGCAGTGACAACTGCATCTCCCCAAAAGCGCTTTGGTACACCAGTGTGGAACATCATAGATCTCGCAACATCCATCAAATGCCTGTTCTTTCTTTCTGCTACACCATTTTGTTGTGGAGTG
>OVBI01003312.1:0-13263 GCA_900406495.1 Sisymbrium altissimum
AAGATTCAAAAACAATTGAATAAATTTTTAAAATATTTATCAAAAAAATTAAAAAAAATTATAGAATAATAATCCTGCGCGTTGCGCGGATTCTCACCTAGTTACTGTGTAATCTAACCGTAAAACAAGAGAAATTGATATTTGCCGAAGTTTTCAATATTCTTTTACCAAGCAAGCCGTCAACTTTGTAGCGGCTCTGGCTTACGAATGTTTAGTCATGGCCTAGGAGACCATGAAAGCCCTCTTTTAGAACAGGGCCAATCTAGTCAGTGCATTTTTTGTTACTATTGGACTTAATATTTCAGTCCGCTCATGATCCGACCGGCCAACTCTCATCATTGGAAGGTAAAGATGCACTTGCTTTAACAAAATGGAACCACTGTAAAAAAGTATGCATAGATACCTTGACAAGTTGACATACCATGAATTTTTTTAATGACGTGATGAATCTTAACCATTGTATATTTTTCTATTTTGACCTTGAAAAAAACGTGAGGCGAGTTTTGGACAACAACAATTTACTAATCATTTTAAACAACATCAACATTTTTTTTTGTTCGAAAAAAAAAACGTCAACATAGTAAACAGTAAAAGGCGAAGAGAGCCAATAATTGTTGACAGAAAGAAAGAAAGAAAGAAGAGAGCCTCTTGGTCCCTCCGCTATAAATTCACCTCCCGTTTTCTCTCCCTCTTTCAACTCAAATCTTAGACATCAATTTTCTACATTTTTAGGTCACATAATAGATGGAGAACTCTAGCCTAAAAGGTCTCTCACAGATCCTTCCTCGCGTCCTTGTCGTCTCTAGACGCACACTTCGCAAGAACAAATTTGTAGATTTTGTCGGTAATAATCTTTTTGATGCTTCCTTGAAATGTTCTACGTTTTTTTTACATTTTCGCGCTACATTTTTGGTGGGTTTATGTATGACTTGTTTGTTTATGTAGGTGAGTACCATCTTGATCTTATAGTCGAGTATGGTGCTGTGCCGGTGATTGTACCACGAGTAGCTGGAGTTGACAAGTTACTGGAGAGCTTCAAGCCCATCCATGGAGTTCTCCTCTGTGAGGGAGAAGACATCGACCCTTCTTTTTACGAGTCAGAAATATCGTCCCTTTCACCTGAAGAACTCGACGAGATCCGAAAAACACACGCGAGTGATGCAGCTATTGACAAGGAAAAAGACTCTATTGAATTTGCTCTTGCAAAGCTATGCCTTGAACAGAACATTCCTTACTTGGGGATTTGCAGAGGATCACAGGTAAAGTATCCCTAACTAGTCAAGTTAAGTGTTAGCTCTTGGTTGTAATATGACATATTTGTTTTTAGTAACCAAAAAAAAAGCCCGGGTTTTTGTGTCATTTAATACATCAACGGTTGCCCAAATTTCTCATCGAAGGCTTTGAATACATATTTGGATCTGAATCCTAATAAAATATACTAAGAAATATTATACATTGCATATATTATGCTCATAATAAAGTTATTTAAAAAAGGATAAAAAATGTTGTTTAAAACTTAGTTTTGTAAAACTAAAATAAAAACGTATACGTCTTTTTATTTTATTTTCTAAGACAATGTTTACTTTTGTTGGGATATATCTATCTGATGTTTAGACGAATATTTGAAGTACGAATATTCAAAAGCAACAGATCCGGTTTCCACCCGTGAATATGATTCATCTCTCTGGTTGCTACGAATACTATACCCAAAACCAGTACACCACCATTCACCAGGCTGGTTAACTGAGTATTAACAAATCCGATAATGAATCTTTCAGGTTTTGAATGTTGCTTGTGGTGGGAGTCTTTATCAGGACTTGGAGAAAGAGGTCACAACTAAAGTTCCCGAGGAGCGTAGAAGAAATCACATAGATTATGATAACTATGATGGTTATAGACATGAGGTGAAAATAGTAGAGAACAGTCCTTTGCATAAATGGTTCAAAGGGTCCTTGGATGAAGAAAATATGGAGATAATGGTCAACAGTTATCACCATCAGGGGGTCAAAAGATTGGCTCAGAGATTCGTGCCAATGGCCTTTGCTCCGGATGGATTGATCGAAGGGTTTTATGATCCTGATATGTATAACCCCAAAGAGGGCAAGTTCCTCATGGGTTTGCAGTTCCATCCAGAAAGGATGAGAAAGAACGGTCTCGAAGAATTCGATTTCCCTGGTTGTCCAGTTGCTTATCAGGTTTGTGAGGTTTGATAGAGAAACTTTTAACTTTCTTGATTGTCTTCATGTTCTTAATTCTATGCTTGAATATTCATAGGAATTTGCAAAAGCAGTGATTGCATATCAAAAGAAGTTGAACAGCTCATTGTCTGTTCCTAAAAAACTGGAACTCAATCTAGAAATGGAGAACAAAAGAAAAATACTTGTCAGGAGCTTCTCGCTTGCAAGGTCTATGTACACCAGATCTTATTCGATGAAGAACCAATCCACAGAATCAGAACTCGAAATTGGAGCTGAGTTTCTTGAGGTACGTAACAACCAAAACATTTCTATAGTTCAACATGATCTTGATCCATATTATTACAAGGGCAAAAAAGGTTAAGAGTCACATTTTGGCCTTTCGCAGCTTTAAGAGCATGATTATCCTTAAATCCCTTAAAATGGAGTTCTGAAAAATTTAATATTATTAGTTTATGTATTTTTTATAATTTAATTAAATTAAAAATAATTGAACCAATAGAAAAAGAACAAGTGTAGAACTTTATGCAAGTATGAGTTCTAAAGTGTTTTTCTTCATAACCTCCTCTCTTTCTCTCTCTTTACTTTTCTTATTTTTGTAATTAAAAAATGGATCAGAACTCTATTCAGAACCCTGCAATAATCATGTTCTAAGAGTTAATAATTTTCCGATTAGATTCAGATTAATTATTATTATTTATATAATTACATTATAAAGTTTAATCTATATTTTAAACATATAATATTTAATGAATCTCATTTTACTCGGTTCGGATGAAGTTTGCCCGGTTCCATTTTACGACATAAAACAATGGTTTACAAACAACTCAGATGGACTTCGTTTTTTTTTTGTTCTCGCTAGCCCTTGTTAAAATAATAGTGAAATATGGTGCTTGTAATTCTAGACCTTGACTTCCAAAGTCAACGGAAATGCGACTCAATGACAATAACTTAAACACATATGTTTGTCTGTTTGATGTGGCTGTAGTCAAACACGGCTCTAAGTGTAGATCAAGAGATGAAACTGAAAGAGATGGGAGCGACGATTAGGAACGGTGGATCATTTACGCAAAAGCTTAAGCTTGATGAAGAGAAGCAGAGGAAAGCAATGAACATAATGAAGAAGATGAACGTTGAGCGACTCTCTGAGCTCATTGCTTTCTATAACTTGATGGGGAAGATCTCTAGCGAGGTGCTGGAGAGAAAGCTCCATAGCTCACTCAATGACCCCAATCTTGCCTCTCAGTGACGTCAGCAAAAACTACTGTTAAATTTGGTAAACATATAATTTATTGGTATTCAAATTTAATTTGAAAGTATTGTATGATTTACGTCAATATAGGCATACGTTCCATTAAAGGTTGGTTAATGCCTCGATTATTTTGTTTGCATGAGCGCTTATGTTTGTACTTCAGCTAAATAAATTTGTAATTGCTGGCATTTTAAAGAAGAAAACAGTAAATTTTAAACATAAATGCCGTTAGAGGTCAAGTGGTACGTGGTGTCAACTCAGGCTACCTGGTGGAGTTTGAGTTTGAGTTTCTTGAATACCTGGTGGACCAAGCTTTAAGCTTCTTGAATACCATAGTTATATCAACAAATTATTAATCATAAACAATTTTTTTTCAAGTATAAATTAATGCAAATGTAAATGTAGCAGCTAGTTTTGAAACAATTGTAGCTAATTAAATGTAATCGTTGGTTACTAAAAAAAAAATTAAAGCCACCATCAAATGTTCAAAACATCCAGAAGTTCTTTTTCATATAAGAGCACCTCCATTGGTGCAGAACTCCTTTAATGTATCAGGTAATTTTTATATTAATTTAATTATATAAAAAAAGAATCAAACCAATAAAAATGTGACATCTATTAAATGAGGGTATGAGAAGGGGTTGTATAAGAGCATGATTAACGCTCAGAGCTTTATGACAAGGTTCTAATAAACTTTTTATTATTATTTTAGTATTTTTCTTTAATTTAATTAAATTTAAAAAATTACCTTAATAGAAATAAGACAAATGTTATCAAAAATTCTAAACATCTTAAAGATGGGTTAAAGTCTCTGTGTTCAGAGACTGTTTTAATCTCTCTCTTCTCACTTTTTCATTTTTTTTATTAAAAAATTGATCAAAATTTTGTTTAGAACCCTACAATAAACATGTTCTAATCTCTCTATCCAGATATCGTTTCATTCTCTTTCTTCTTTTTTTTCTTTTTCTATTGTTTTTTTATTACTCAGATACTCACTCCCATACCCCAATAGAGGTGCTCTAAGCACCCTTATCGGTCAGAACTCCAATATTAGTATCTATAATATAAAACAATATTAATTTGACACATTTTATTAATTAATTAAAATTTTATTGTTTTAAAAGAATCAAAACCATTTACAATTTGACATCTGTCTACAAAGGGTATCTGAAAAGTTATGAAGGAAGATATCATCTCTATATCTCTCTTATTTTACCTTTTTTATTAATTTAATTTTTGAGATACCATGTCTCATACTATCCAATGGAAGTGCTCTAACTTCCCAGAAGTTACTAAAAAAAAGACGTAACCGTGGGGACCAAATGAAGATAGCGATTGATGGGAAACGCATAATTCATAAATGACTAAAAATTCATGTCCATATTCCTATGTCGTGGCCTGAAGGTGCATTCGTTACACGTCAGAAACATCAGTAACGTCCAAAACCGTTCTGATTAAAAATAATATTCCACAAGAAAAAACTTTAGAGTTTATCTTTTACGTCGGAAAAAAAAAAGAATTGTTGATGTTTTTTGTGTGAGGATTACTATTAGAAACGCGTCCAACTTTGTCACCCAATTTCCAGTGAAAAAGTTGAATATTTTTTACACGAACTATTTTTCTCACGTTTTTAGTTATTTTGAAATGTAAATGTAGATATGACTTCAATGCCCACTGTTTCTCACGCCTGATTTACAATTCAAGAATTCTATTTTAAAAATACCGTAAATAGAACACTATTTATTTTATTAGAAACATATACTTATAATTTAGAGAAGTCATGGTATGATCGGATCGTCCAGCAACTTAAATGATAACATCATGATTCATGTACCAAATAGTGTTCCCACAATCGTCTGAAATTTGAACTTGGGACAGACCTCGTCAACTACCTTTGGCCACTTTGCAAAACATGCATATGTCATGGTTCATGCGCCAGATAATGTTCTGCCAATTTTCTTTAAAAGAGGTTTCTCACGGTGGTAAAAGAAGTGTTTCAATGTTTAGCTTAGTAAGAAAAAGAAAAACGAAAAGTCTTTCAAGGTAAACTAATACTGACATCTTAATGTCTCGCTTCTGTCACTTTCCTCACTCTGACTTGGTCATTACGCCCTTCACCATTCCCATTTTATTTCTATGCTGATCTCTCTGTTTTAAATCATTTCTGCTGCTCTCCACAACACAAACCAAACCCAAAAAAAAAAAAAAGACACCGTACATAGATCAAACTAATCATGTATTATCTCCCCACATCTTGCATGGTCTTTTTCTTCATCTTTTTCTTATTTCACCCTCTTCCTTGTACTTCAAGTAAACACAAATTTGGCTGGTGTGAGACTCTGTTTCAGTGTGGGAACATCACCGCCGGTTTCCCTTTCTGGGGAGAGAAACGTGTAAAACTCTGCGGTCATCCATTGCTGGAGCTTAAATGCAACAAAAACATCACCTCAATATTTATCTCAAATCAAGAGTTCAAAGTTCTACAAATGAATCAACCATATAACAACACTCTTACACTTGCCAGAACAGACTATATGGGTTCTTTTTGCTCTTCTACATTCACCAACACAATCTTACCTCCAGAAATTTTCAAGCTTTCCCCTACCTACAACTACAAGAACCTCACTGTTTTCTACAACTGCTTCCCTTTTCCTCCTAACTTTTCCAACTATAAATGTCCTGGGTTAGGTTATATCTCGGTGTCTGAAAACTATCACCAGACCTGCCTTGAAAATTTCACCTTAAACGTCCCTACGGGTTTCGTTGCAAAAGAGAAAAAATTGAATATGACCAATTTGGAAAGTGTTCTAAGGAAAGGATTTGAGGTGAAGGTGAAGATCGATGAGAAAGCGTGCCGGAAATGTTCATCATATCATAAATTCTGTGGCTTCAACGAATCCTTCCCACTAGGAATTAAATGTGGTCCACTCCATCTACCAACTGGTAAGTTTCTTATGCATCACTGTCATTTTGTCTCAATTTTCTCTAAGAACTTACGCTGAAATATCGGTTCTACTTCTAATAATCCTAAGATATGCAATATGAGCGCATGATGACTAACTCAGGATATTTTTTGAGCTTCTTCTAGCTCATAAACTGTAAGCTAAAATCGTGGATTGCTCTCAGACAATCTTTCTCATTTTTTTGACATATCAAATAACTAGTATACTATGTCTTTAAGTGATATCTGTTTCTATAAGTTACTTAATTTTCACACTTTTAGACAGGTAACTAGTGAGTTTAAAAGATTAGGTGAAACAAGATATTAACACTAACTTTTTTCTTTTTTGGTTTCTGATCGTCCGATATATATGATCGGGTCGGACCTATCAACTTAAATGAGTAGTGCACAGTGACTTATGTACCAGATAGTATTCCAACAATCATCCGTAGTTCGAACCTGATACCTCAAACCTTTGGACACTTTGCAAAATGGATATATCATGATTTATGAATCATACAGTACCCACAATTTATTTTTGGATCTTGGGCCGAAATCCGAACTAATCATCCGAACTTGTGGAGTGCATCCACAGTGGTCAACCATGATTGAAATCGCAGTGGGAGGATCCTCCAACCCCATAACAAGTCCCTCACAATGGTAAGAAATTTGTTTCAAAGTTTTTAGCTTAGTGAAAAGACAAAACAGAGAACAAAAAGTCTTCCAAAGTAAACACCCCAAGTCTCCGCTTGTCACTATCCCACTTGACTTGGTCCCCTCACCATTTCCACCTCATCTTTATGCTTATCTCTCTCTCTCTCTCTCTCTCTCGCTCTCTCTCTTTGTTTACATCACCTCCTATAATATGCAGACAAACCAAGCGCAAAAGACACTGTTCATAGATCTCAATCAAATGATGTACTATCTCCCCACTTCTTGTCTTGTCTTTTTCTTCCTCTTCTCCTTATTCGACCATCTTTCTTGTTCTTCAACTAAAAAAGAACTTGGGTGGTGTGAGGCTATGTTCGAGTGTGGGAACATCACCGCTGGTTTCCCCTTCTCGGGTGGGAGTCGTCCCCATTTTTGCGGTCATTCATCGCTGGAGCTTCACTGCTATAAAAACAAAACCTCTATAATCATCTCAAACCATCTGTACGATGTTCTCCATATAGATCAAAGATATCTTAGACTTGCCAAAGCAGAGCTTCAAGGTTCTTTTTGCACCGCTACGTACACAGAAGCAACCTTGCCTCCTGATATCTTTGAGCTTTCACCAAACTACAAGAGCCTCAATGTTTTCTACCTCTGCGACCCTAAGCTTCTTTACAACTCGAGTTATAGATGTCTTGGTAGAGGTCCTGTCTTAGTGTCTCAAAACCTTGATTACCACAATTCCTGCCAAGATAGTTTCACAATTACGGTTCCAAAGAGCTACTTTCCAGAAGAGAAAGAGTTGGATATTAAACATTTACAAAGTGCTTTAAGTGAAGGGTTTGAGGTGAAGGTGAAGATCGATGAGAAACCGTGTCAAGAATGTTTATCTACTCATGGTACTTGCGGCTTCGAAAATACCACACAGGTTTGCTGCAGGAATGCCTCATCATCAGGATGCACTAGACTCCAACGGCCTGATGGTATGTTTCTTATGCATCATCATCGTTTCATTGCCCTCTTCTTCAGTAACTTATACTGGAGTTGCAATTTAAATAAACCTAGGATCATTCCCCTTGTCGAACTTCAATAATCTTAGGTTTCTTTTTAAAAGTTTTCTCTCATTTTTTAAACCATTTTTCTATCCCTCTCACAACAAGACACAAACATAATCCTTATCTAAGTGAATTCTGTTCTGTTTCGAGATTTCTTTCCGTTCAGCTGGATCATTCCCCTTGAAAACAATTTATCATTTTTGCCATTTAAGGTGTCATAAATGGTGGAACTCTCTTCTTTCTTGACCTACCAACGTGACCAATCCTCTACCCAGTCGAACAGGCGACTAGACTAAATGTTCTTAAGTCCTTAACAATTAAGTTCGATATTTCATCTTTCGATCGTTCTTTTATTGATCTTCACACTTTCATAACTGGTTTGAATCTTCTCACGTAGGCATTAACTTATAATTTAGTCACGCTCTTTCATTAATTGCATTTTCTTTCTTCTACATCAGTCAGTCAGTTCCCGTAATGAGTGGTCAGTAGGGTGCCTCATTCCACACACACCATTTCTCTGCAATTTCGTAAGATTTCCCGTAACTTAAATACAACAATGACGGAAAGGGACTTTGCGCTAGTCAAATTTCGTGAAAGCAAAACATAGATTTAAGGTTTTTTTTCTTTACATAACAATTAGGTCCTTCCGAGAAAATTCCAAGCACCTGACTTTGAAGTCGTCGTACAGGAAAAAAACAAAAAACTTAATAATAATAATATCAAAGAAGAATCCAACTATGTATAGTGCCAAGTGGGAACTCGTTTTATATTCTATAAACAACAAAGAAAAAAACTCGTTTAAATCACTGTTCATTTTAAATCGTTTACCAATATGCATTCAAAGTCTTCGTTGTAAGCCACCTAATTCCAAAGAACCTTCGATTTTTGTATATTATTAAATTCCAGAAAGAAACATTAAATGAAATAATAAAGAGAAGGTTGGTCGAAAGTCCAAATATAGGTTCCTTTTGATTCAACATTTACAAAACCAAGACATTCACCAATTCTTTGATATCTTCTTCTTCTTCTTCACCATTTTCCTATTTGCCTCCCAACACCATGGTCAATCTGTTTCGATCCCCAACAAAACATATGTTCTATAGAGTCATATGGATGCTGTTTGTGATCCCTTCTTGTGTTTTCTCAGCTAGTGACCTTCACATACGCTGCAGTCAACGGTTTACCTGTGGCAATCAGACCGATCTCTTTTATCCATTCTGGTCATCTGAGGACAGAGAAGGCTGTGGCCACCCCGACTTCAAACTCGACTGTAGTAGTAGTGGATCCGCAGAGCTTAGCATCTCCTCCGTAAAGTTTAGAATCGTCCAGGCGAACTATACCACTCGTGTCATAAGACTGGCAAGAGCAGATTATATCGGCGGTCTTTGTCCCAAAGATCCTTCAAACGTGCCATTCGACGAGAGCGTCCTTCGACTTGCTCCTAACACCGACTTTGTAACAATTTATTACCACTGCGGAGAAGACTTTTCACGGTATCTTTCTACTAATGTTGGAGATATTCGTTGCGAGGATGATGGTCCTGTGGGAGGTTACTATGTGACGAGAGACCTCTCGTCCCGTCTACTTGAAGGGATTAGTGGCCCTTTATACGACTTCAGCGTATCCTGCAGAAACGTCAGCATTCCCGCATCTGGACCAGCGCTGAACACACTACAGAGCATTCCGACTCCAGATAATCTAAGGAAGGCTCTTGAAGAGGGTTTCGAGGTTCGACATAACCGAGAATGTTTGAACTGCATGGACTCTGGGGGTTTTTGCGGATTTAATGAGACACTGTTCTCAAGTGGATTCGTCTGCTATTGTGCAGATCAGCCGCATAGCACTACTTGCAGAGGCAAAGGTCAGATTTCTTAAATACACTCATCTCATTTCCGTAATGTTCTTCCACAAGAACCACATCTTTTCCCTTACTCAATCTCCTACTGACCTTTTTTGGTGTTGTTCTGTTGATTCAGGTCTCTCTACTGCCGCAAAAGCAGGTGCGTTACCCCTTTCCCTGTTCTTTAAGAACACCCGCTTTGATTACGCTATAGGCAACAGCAGCATAGACTTATAATGAATATTATTTTGTTTTTGTTTTCGTCTTTAGGAATCGGATCTGCTTCAGCATTGGCGGTGTTATGTCTTTTAGCAGGAGGTTTGTTCTGTTTCATCAGGCGGAGAAGGAAGACGCAGGAAGATCAATACACAAGCAAAGACTTGCCAGTAACTTCTTACTCAAGCAGAGAAACATCAAGCTATCCAACTTCTACAACAATCTCCAGTAGCAGCAATCACTCACTTCTCCCCTCAATCTCTAACGTCGGAAACAGAAGCGACTACTTTGGAGTTCAAGTCTTCAGCTACGAAGAACTCGAGGAAGCTACAGAGAATTTCTCTAGAGAGCTCGGAGATGGCGGCTTCGGTACTGTCTACTACGGTAAGAACCACTGATTCTTGAACTACTTCCAAAGATTTGCATTTTTACCAAACATCTTTGGACATTAGGCGTGTTGAAGGACGGAAGAGCTGTAGCAGTGAAAAGACTATACGAAAGATCGCTAAAACGTGTTGAACAGTTCAAAAACGAGATTGACATCTTGAAAAAGTTGAAACATCAAAATCTTGTGATTCTATACGGATGCACATCGAGACATAGCAGAGAGCTTTTGCTTGTCTATGAGTATATCTCAAACGGAACTCTCGCTGATCATCTTCATGGTGACCGTGCTGAATCTCGTCCTCTTTGTTGGCCAGTTCGTTTAAACGTCGCAATCGAAACCGCAAGTGCTTTATCATTCCTCCACGAATCAGGTAAAACAACATAGGCCTGTGTATATATATTTCTGAAATTCAGGTTCGGTTCTGTTCGGGTATAATTTGGTTCGTGTTATTGGGTAATTTTAGATAATTACTAATATATACGAGTAAAACATATCATATGTTCGTTAATTCAGGTGATTTTGAGATACAAATGTTGAAATAATTTAGTTTTCTTGGATAATATCCGGTTAATGTTTTTGTTTTGGTTTAAACCTTATTTATAGTTTCAGATTTATAAATTTAATTTTTGGTTGTTTTTCTTATTTTGAATTTAAATATTATTAATTTTCCGATATTAATTCTGTTTTTGAATTAGTACTGATTCAGTTTAGATACCAAAAATATTTTAAAAGGAAAAAAAAAATTTAGATATGTATTATGATTCGGTTTGGTTCCATTTGGCTCGGTTCGATTTTTTTGGTTCCGGTTACTTTGCGTAGGCCTTAATCGGAGGGTTGCGTTTGATTTAATTCAATTCTGTTACAGAGATCATACATAGGGACGTGAAGACAACAAACATTCTACTAGACGAGGACTACACAGTGAAAGTAGCTGATTTCGGTCTCTCACGGTTGTTTCCACTGGACCAAACTCACATCTCCACGGCACCACAAGGCACTCCAGGTTACGTAGATCCAGAGTATTACCAATGTTACCGTCTAAACGAGAAGAGCGACGTGTACAGCTTTGGAGTCGTACTCACCGAACTCCTCTCATCCAAAGAAGCCGTTGACATCACAAGACATCGCCACGACATCAACTTAGCGAACATGGCTCTTTCCAAGATCCAGAACAACGCGTTGCATGAGCTAGTCGACCCGACTCTTGGGTTCGCCAAGGATCCTGAAGTGAAGAGGAAGATGATGTCTGTCGCTGAGCTCGCGTTCCGATGTTTGCAACAGGAGAGGGAAGTTAGGCCGTCGATGGAGGAGATCGTGGAGATTTTGAAAGGAATCAAGGGGGAGAACGTGACGTCACCGGATGTGGTGGATATTGAGGTAAGCGGTAAAGATGACGTGGGGTTGTTAAGGCATAGTGTTCCTCCGCCGGTTTCGCCGGAGACTGATAAGTGGACGAGCAGTTCGGATACGGCTGCGAGTTCGTTTTGAGAGCTTGTATAAATAGGGGCTCGTCGGTGGTATATAGTATTTTCATACTAGTAAGTGGTCTTTTAACTTCGTTTATTTTATTTTTTTGGTTCCACTGTATCAAATGGACCTATTTTAGATCTTTATGTTGCATCGACGAAGAGGATCTTTATGACTTTATTAAGTGATCACTTTTTGTCTTTTACCGCAAAAAAAATCAGGGAGGAATAAACGAGATAAAAAATTCCTAAACTAGATTTAAATGTGAGAAAAAAAAAAAGAAGAAGATAAAATTATCAGCTTGATCAGTTTGACCACGTGAAAACAATCAAATTCAAAACACACCATTGAAAAATTCAGCTGCTGGACCATTTTCGTAGTCCATAAAAGAACATTAAATTGAGCATATAATAGACATAACACTCCAATCCATTTCGTACAATATAATTAAAGCACTTCCCAAAAAACCTATTCTCAATCGACCAAAATATGTCTACTTGGCATCTTGTCACTGGTACTACACTTCATTTATGATGATCGTTTGAACTTTCTACTTCTACTTGTTTCCCTGCTTCCTCTAATATATGTGCCACTTTCCACGAGTCCATTTTGTGTTGAGCAAGTTGAAAAGTGTCAATTGCTCCAATATATTTACTGTTAAAAACATTTTTCATTGTGTGTTTTCTAGATGTACATGTACCACATAATCCATGAAAAGGGTGTTGAACACTTTCTGACACCTTTCCCTGATTTCCTTTGCACGAAAAACAAGAGATTAGCAAAGTTTTCGTATGTTACTGCTCGGAAAAACTTCAAACAAGTAACAACAAATGGTTAATATCTTCCTCTGCATTACCGCACCTACTCATATGATCAGTCTAACAGACAATGATGTTTTTACAATTTGGTACAAACTGGGGCACATCCAGATATAACCTACCACATGAAATGTTTCATCTTCTTTAAAGTTCATGGGACCAAATTCAGCTATGTAAAAGGGTAATACTTGTTTCAAGTACCTAATTTTTTAGTTGATTTTATTAAATACCATATCCCAAATTTATGTATTTTATCAAAATCCAGATATCCAGAAACTTCAAATAAGTAAAAATAGGGGAAGATCTAATTTTAAAATTTATCCATTGCTATGAGTTGTAATTTATCAATCTAGATAGAGTGATTTAAATGAATAACCTAACTTAAAAAGAAGGAAAATTCTTAGGTTGACCCCTAGGGGTGAACCTCTTAATTCACCCCT
>OVBI01003313.1:0-13263 GCA_900406495.1 Sisymbrium altissimum
GAGATAAAGGTTATTACTTAATAAGGATTCTCAAATAATATATAAGGGATTGGAAAGAGAGGGTTCTACCAGAGTCATGTCTCTAATTCCAAGATTGACCAATGTTACATTTCTATTTTATTAAAACAGGATATATTTTTTTAAAATTTTTTATCCTAACATGTGATTTACAAAAAATGATATTGGAATTTAACATTTTATTAAGGGTAATTTAAACTAAATATATATGTAGACCATAATAAGTTTCATACACTTTATCACATATGATTATATATAAATTAATTACCATAATTAAAATATATTAATTAGATATATATCCAAACAATTTAAAATAATGAGTTCCACTTCCCTAATTAATTAAAAACGAAAATAATAATAAAACTAATATATAGTATATATATATTAAATCAAATAATAAATATAATTTAATAACATAATGAAAAAATTATTCTTATAAACTATAAAATCAAAATTTGGTGAATATATACAGAAAGTAGCATAAAATATATTTTGTATTTTTAATTTGATATGTATATTTATTCACGTAGTAAGACATGTTTATGTTTTTATAATTATGGGATTTTATAGTTTGTTTTATTAAAATATATAAAATATTTAGACAATTAAAAAATGGATTAAAAAGACTAATTAACTCATTTTAATAATAAAAAATAAAAATAATTAAAAAATGATAAGTTTGATAGGCAGATTATCATATTTTTATTTTTTTAAATATATATAATACTAGAAATTTAATTATAAAATATTATAAAATTAAAATTAAAATTAATAGAATAAACTATATAACACTTTATTTTTTATACGGTAAATGATATATGAGCCGTTACTTTAAAAATATAAATATTAAAATTAGTCTATATATATTATTCAATCATATAATGAGACATGTTAAGATTGTTATTTTTTAGCTATGGGTTTTTATAATTTTTACTATTAAAATATTTAAAATATTTAAATAACTAATTAACATGTTTTGATGATAAAAACATTTAAGATAACTAATATTTTTTTAAAAATATAAAATTACATTTAAATCTATAAATGCATCTCTCAACTTTTATAAATTATAATATTAATGTATTAGTATAATAAAACTAGATATATATATATATATATATATATCGATAAATATATTATCAGATATTTTAATCATAAAATTATATATAACACTTTAATTATCAATCAATACTTTTAATTTAATACTTTTCTGCACTACTTATAAATCTCAAGAAATTAAATTTACTAATAATTTATTATATTTTGAAAATAACAAAATATTAAATTTAATTAATACATCATATATTATATTTTAATTTTATATGACTAATATTAATATTTCTAAATTTAATAAACTTTTTTATTAATTCAAAATGATATTCTACCGCGCGGATCCGAGTCTTGTACAAAGATTAAAAAGAAAAAAAAATAATTTCAAATTTTAAAACCAAACTCGCTGTAAATCCTTGTGATTACCGGTTCAATTTTTTCTTACGTTCAGTTTAGGTTTTCTTGTGTTGATGGGCTTGGAAAGAGTGACAAGAGAAGGGAAGAAGAATGGCCTTCGAGAAGCTGGATCCTATGTCAAGTGAACCCGTTATAAGGCTGTTGTAAAAACTAGCTTGTAGTTTGCTATTCCATAGCGGATGTTGTGACTCGCTGAAAACTGAGATGTACCCTTGAAAGATAAGGAAACTTGTAAAACTCTTCGAGTTAGACCAATATAGAGATCTTAAAAGATAGGATGGATTGAAGATTCAAAGCTTAAAGCCTTAAAACGCTGTAAAGTTACAAGCAAGTGAAGGTCATAAACAATTCATAAATCCTTAATTAGTAAAAGGATATGAGATATCAATGGAAAGGATGCATAAGACATATATTTCTTGAATTATCTTTGAAGAAATGTCTGAAATATGAGTTACTTCAGACTCAAGCGAAGTCGGCCTTCTTGCTGCTTTAAAACTCTACCTCTGTTTGAGGCTGAAATATGAAGAACTTCAGACTTCAGACTCAAGCCAAAATAATTACACGATGGCAAAAATCAAAGGCCATAGAAAAAAATTCAAATTCGAGAATCCGAAATAAAGTGTTCCATATGAATCGTACGAAATTTGTTTTCATAACGTATAGTATTCTTCTCTTTTACATATCGAACATCAATTAACATAAGTGTAATTTAAATTTAATCGAACCAGATCACTAGGCACCAGGCGGAGGGAGCAACGCATTATCCTACTTTAGCTCTCCGCCCAAAAAGACTATATTTGAGTCCGAAATTTATTGATTTCAGAATTTTAGCTATCTCGTTCTCATCAGTCATTTTTTGTTTGGATCAAAATGCAGCTTAGCATGAATACTTTTCACGTGATTTAAATAAGGTTGTTACTTGGTGGTTACATGCACTAAGAAACGTTCTCCCCGAAAATAAAGGACAGGAGTCTATTACCGTCCTTTTCGTTATGAAACTAAAGGACAGGAGTCTTTTCGTCCTGAAAATAAAGGACAGGAGTCTATTACCGTCCTTTCCTTCCCATGTGGAGTTGTTCTTTTCTTAGTTTATGGATTTATGTACCTGTGACAAGTTCAAATTACATGGTCCTCAAAATTCACAATAAAAATGTTCAAATAATTTTATCCTACATGATAATAGTGTTAGTGAAATCGTACCCTATTAATTAGGGCCAACGAAATGACGTAATTATATATATGTGGTTCTGCTTCTTTACCAAGTTGTACAAATATATATATACATTAATATATAAGCAAAAATTTTAGTTGTGGAGCCTAGTTTCTCGGCAGCATATGCACATAGCACATGAGTGGCCAGCCGTAGGAGTTGGAGGGGGAGGCAATCAGAGTATTCTATGTATTTTCAGTCTATGCTAGTTTGCCTTAGTATTTGTTGCCGTTTATCATTACTCAAAAGAAAGAACTCTACCGCAGCCGGAAGTAGATGTAACTTTCAAGTTAGATATGAACCTTGTAACCGTGTTTATACTTATTTTACTTTGATTTTTATCTCTTTTTCTAGTGTCTTGATTTGGAATTATACTATAACATCCCAATTTCTCGTATATGAAAACTTATGTGGAAAGGTTAAAAAGATTGATTTGGTTATCTATGTCACCAAAGTGCACTTATATTTTCAGTTGTACATCTAAAGAGAACTTCAGAGTTAATGATACTTAAGCTGTAGTAGTTAAAAGATGAGTGACCTACCGAGAAGTCATTCGCGGTATCGTATGAATAAAGCCAAAACACAGGAAACGGTAATGTGGTAACTGTAGGGACAGTATATCATGATAGTATATCATGATTTTTTAACCTCTCGATTAACGCACCGACCATCGGACATGGGTGAGTTGGTCCATGGGCCTAGTGAGAGGATATGGGGGCCCATTGGTAGGAGTGGTCGAAGCGTTACAAGCGGTATTAGAGCCGGTTTGCCGTCTCAATGTTAACCTGAGAGGCCCTGGGAGGCGGTTAAGAATTGGTCTTGCTTCGCAACGAAGACGTTGCGTTCTTTGGGTGAGGGTGAATTGTAACATACCGATTTCTGGTATATGGAAACTTATGTAGAGAAGTTAAAAGAATTGATTTGGCTACCTATGTCACCAAAGTGCACTTACCTTTTCGGTTGTCCATCTAGAGAGAACTATTTAGAGAGTTTTAAGGTGATTTATATTAAAATATTAAATACACTGTTATTCAAACAAGAGCTTTAAAAGATATTTTAAAATCCAGTGTTATTAAACTTGTGATTTGAAAATCTACTTTAAAATCCATTCTTATTGAAAATATTTTAATTAGTGGATTTTAGGAGGTTTGTAGTTAGTTTAAGGTGATTTGGTGAGATTTTTTAGTTAAAAAATTATAAAATTCAAAATCTCATGGTTTTAGATGAAATTCTAGAGTATTTTAATAACAATTACTAGAACTTTCCTAATTCACCCAAAATCTCCCAAAAACTCATTAAATATCAAATCACCTCAACTTTTCATAAATATCATATTCAATACACCCTCCATAAAATTGATTCATGAGAATAGGTTGATTTGCTTAACTGTTTTCAGACTTAGGATGGTTCTTAATTCACTACAAGAAAAAATGTGTATAACAACGACTATATTCGTCCCAAATTCGTTGTAATAGACCTATTACAACGAATTTGGGCAAATCATAAATCATTGTTAAACGATCGTTGTAATGATGAAATCGTTGTAAATTCGTCATAAACGTGTTGTAAACACTGTTCATCATAAATTCGCTGTAATTTGTGACAGTTGTAAATTCGTCGTAAATATGCAAATGGTCTATTGATGTTATATCGATGGTAATTTAAAGACAAAGGAACAATGTTTTAACATTATCTTTTACAATATTTTAGCATTGTCTCTTTTACAACGATTTTACGACGAATCCAGCGTAAATTCATTGTAATTTTACAGCGAATCCATTGTATATTCATTGTAAATTTACAGCGAATCCGTTGTAAGTCATTATAATTATTTTTAAAAATATAATTGAAAAATACTTTTAATTTAATTTAAAATAAAATTAAAATTAAGATATTTTGTTTTTTTAATTTTATTCATTTTTTGTTAATTTAAAAAAATAGATTGAATTATTTATTTATTTTATTTATCTTATATAACTAATCAAACAAACACTAATTACATTTATAATCTAAAAATATAACTAATTATATTCCTAATCTAATTAATATCAATTTCTTTCTATAATTCAACATATTTTTCTTAAATGTAGAGAGAAAGTAGAGAATTGAAGAAGAATGGACAATAAATGAGGAAGATCTTACTTTCTTATATAGACTTTGTGAACATTGTAAATCGTTGTAAATTTATCACGAGTCCTTTGTAAATAGGTCGTTAATATTTTTTTCAATTTTTAAAACAAATTTAACTTTTCCCACGCCCGGCAAATTTAAACGCTTTAAATTTTTTAGGTATGAATTTACGACGAATTCGTTGTAAATCTGTTGTTAAAGAATTCGTTGTAAATTAGTTGTTAATATTAACAACCAATGTACGATGAATTCGTTGTAAATCAGTTGTTGATATTAACAACAAATTTACAACTACTAAAACTTATCAACTGATTTACGATCATCTTTTTAAAATTTAGGGTTTAGAGTAGTATTTTAATTCAATTTAATTTGGTCGGAATACACCATGTGGTTTCCAACTAATTTATAACATTTCATCATAAGTATATTGGTAATTAGCAAAGAATGTTTGAGGTTTAGGGTTTAAGGTTTAAGATCTAGAAGTTTAATTCTATGTAATTTGATTGTAGTATACTATATGATTTCCAACTGATTTACAACATTTCATTGTAAATTTGTTGTGAAAATGATGCAAAAATTATAGATTATATCAAAACTAAAATTTCACAATTTATAAAGTATTGTTATGTAAATATTAAAAACAAAAATGTTTGATTCTTTAATTATACATAAAATTTAACATTGAAATTTTTATATATGTAATTAATTTGATTCATTAGATCCATCATTATATTACAACCTTTATCAATGTAACTTTTACTTTCTTCAAATTTGTTTTCATTGTTTCTATCATTCGTTGTATCATTAGAGAAATTTTTGAATTATCGGTTTTGAGGAATAATTAGCATAATATCCAACGTAGTTTGATCCATTGTTGGTATAACAGTAGAAGAATCATTTTGCAAAGGTTATTCTTCACCTCCAATTATTCGTCTTCATGATGTTACTTTGATACCTGTAAATTAAGTGATTCTTATTTCTTTTATCCGAGGATATGGAAAAAACTAATTTGTTCAATTTTTATGTTAAGATGAAATGTACAAATTTGATATATTTTCGGCCGGCATTTAAATTTGGTTACTAATCAAAACTGAAAACTAATTTAGCACATTTATTCTTTTAAGTTGTAAATTAGTCAGAAATTTACCAATTTTTTAAAAAAATTGTTAATCCATTGTTAATATTGTCTTTTGTAAATTAGTCATAAATTTACGAAAAATTTACGAGAAATATTACATTTACCATAAGTTTGTTATAAGTTTACGACAAATTTACGAGGAATATTACATTCGTCGTAAATTTGTCGTAAATCACCAACCAATTTACGTTGTAAATTTTCGTTGGTACAATTATGTTTCTTTATAGTGATATTACTATATTTAGCATTTTTTCTTTAGTCATCAATTGATCACTTAATATTATTAACATTTGCCCATAAATGTAATACCTTTTATTTAATTGAATTCTTTTATATTTAGCTCTTCTTCTCTATTCTGCATCTTATGTTTCATTTTAAATTGCATTTTTGTTTGATTTTCTCTTGATTGCTTATTTCTTTCTTTTTGTTAGGTGTTAGTAGTTAACCATATTCATAAATCTTGATTGCATTTGAATTGAGCTATTTCTTGTATCTTTAGTGTGTCCAGCTTTCTTAAGTGTGGATTGACAACATTAATACTACATTGAGAAGCTATTGAGGTTTAGAATAGTATTCCAACGAAGTGATTTTAATTTATTATCAATAAACACGAAAGGGAGAGGATTCTTGCAAAAAAGACTAAAATGTCTTTGTTAATGTTTTAGTTGCAATTTTCACATGCTTATTAAACGTCATCGAACCTATCTAGACTCTATAGTCTATTTAAATACATATATTTCATAATAAGTAACACACTATTCTTAATGGGAAAAAAAACATACTAAGGTTCTTGAAATAAAATAAAAAAGATACAATGAAGTTCGAAAACTATTCTTCGGATCTCTACATTCTAGCGGAGGAGATCAAGAAAGAAACATTTAATATAAATCCTTACTCCTTTGTCTCTCCCTCAGCTTACGACACAGCTTGGCTAGCAATGATCGAAGATCTCAGTGATGTCAGCAATCAGAAACCGATGTTTCGTGGTTGTATAGAATGGATTCTGAGCAATCAGAGCGTTGTAGAAGGATTCTGGGGGAATCACGGAGATGACAACGAAGGCGAAACTCTCACTTCTACACTTGCTTGTGTTGTAGCACTTCGCAAATGGAACATTGGAGGTCTTCACATCCACAGAGGTAAATGTTACGTTGACAAGTTTTGGCCTTAGCTTAATTATCCCTTTTGTTTGCACGTGTTGGATGAAAACCATACGTATATTACACACATGCATATACTTACGTTTCACATGCACGTTTAATGCCTTTTTCAAGGCCACAGTTATTAACTACATGAAAAAAAAATACCTTTTCCTGGTGTCTAAAATGCATGAAAAAATATGATGTACAGTATATATCTCTTTGGACAACTTATGTTACTAATTGATTTATTATTTTTATGATAAGTAATGAATAATATATACATATATATATATGTATAAGTTACAAAAAATAACATATATATATATATATATATATATGTAGTTATATACTGCGGTCCTGTTGTAATTTTTTAGTATTGAAATATTAATAGAATTATTACAAGTTACTTTTATAACTCTTTCTCCGATCCTCAGTTTTATTTTTCCTTTTTTCACAATTTGATAATAATATGAAGCTGTCATGTATTAGGAAAGAGATACATCGAAAGAAGTACGGAGAGGATTATTGGGAAATATAATAAGAAGGGATCTTGTCCTCCTCGTTGGCTCGTGCTTATGTTCACTGGACTCCTCGAGCTTACTGAACAATTTGGCCTACACTTTTTCTTCTCTACTCGAGTTAAGCAAATGATTAACGACTTGTTCTTCCAACGCCAAGAGATTCTCCAACGGTCCGTTAAAGTCATTGATATAAACTGAGAATTTAATTTTCATATATACGAGCCAGCTCGACTCATATAATTCATAATTTTCATATTTATATACAAGCAAGTATCTGATTTTTTTTTTTTTTTGGCCATAAAATTTTCTGGCCTTGCCAGAAAAAAGAAGAAGATGATATACATGTAAAGTTGAAGAATTATAGACTTCTAAATTAATATGCAATGAGAGCAGACCGACCTATGGCTTATTAATTATTTATTTCTTTTCTTCAGCGTCTTTATATTATTTGTTTTCTTTTTATCATTCCTAATGTTAGGATCTGACACTTGCCAAATCAATCTTTTTTCTTTTTTAGGGAACTGCTCGTCGATGGCCGTTGCAACCGGCAACCTCTACTTGCATACCTCGAAGTATTGCCATTGACATTATACTCTGAAAATCAAGAATACATCATTGGGAAACTCGACGATTTAGATGGCTCTTTGTTTCAATCACCTTCAGCAACTGCAGCAGTGTTTATGCTCTCACGCAATACAAAATGTCTGGCTTATTTGCAGTCTATAGTAGAAAGATGCCCTCATGGAGGTTAATTTTAAGTTGTTTTCCTAACCTTTTTTAATCAAGAAGAAATGTATTAATAGTTTGATAAGTATTGTGGTTTCTGTTTTGCTTTTTTTTTTTTTTTTTTTTTAAACAGTGCCACAAATTTACCCCATGAGTGAAGAACTCATTAAGCTCTCTGTGGTCAATATAATGGACAACTTCGGGTTGGGAGAGTACTTCGGTAAAGAGATCGATCATTTTCTTCTTCAAACTCATGAGTAAGGACAAATATAAAACACTCTTAAGGATCTTTCATTCTTTATAATCAAGTACATGTATATGAGCACACAATACTTTAGTTTGACTCCTCTCGTTTTTGCCTTAGGAGCTATGAAAACGAGGATGTCGAAAGAATGCCCATATGTTCCAAAGTAGATCAGTTGCACAAAGCCTCCCTTGAATTTCGAATGTTAAGAATGAACGGCTACGATGTTTTACCTGGTAAAGAACTAATTGTCAAGTCTATACACACAAGTATTATATATTCAATATTTTATTTCCATACAAATTTTATGTAGGGAGCTTTTGCTGGTTCTTGAATGACGAAGAAATCCAAGATCATCTAAAGACAAACATTGAATGCTTATTCTTAGTGATGCTTAGTATTTATAGAGCAACTGATGTCATGTTTCCGGGAGAGTGTGAGCTCAAAGAAGCGAGAGAATTTTCCGGGAAATTACTCGAGAAAAGTGAATTTATGAATGAAAAAATGGTGCCTAGTTTTCACATAAAACATGAAATGTGCACTCCATGGATGGCCAGACTGAAACACCTTTATCATAGGATGTGGATGGAGGACAAGGACTCAAATGCTATCTCAATCGGAAAAGCATATTTGATTCGGTATATAATTACATACTTGCAGTCAAATATCAGTTTTGGCAATAGCAAAAAGCTTACTATGTATTATACATTATTGGAACTACATTATACAGTATATATAGCGACAAGCTCACACATCTTGCTTGGAGGAATTTTGAACTTCGACAAGCTGTATATAGACGTGAGATGGAGGACTTGATAAAGTAAGTACTCATGAGACATGTTTTGAGATAAAATCCTATAAATTTTCTTATTGATGGATTTCGTTCTGTTTACAGAAAATAAATCTTGGACCTAATTGATCTTTTCATATGAATCAGATGGGTGAAGAAATGGGAACTCCGTGATATCGGATTTGGAAGAGAGAAGACAGCATATTGTTACTTTGCAGCTTCATCAAGTACCTCGCTGCCCTTTGGGTCTGCAGCTAATGTTCGTACGCTTATGGCAAAAAGTGGCATCCTTATCACAGTTGCTGATGATTTCTTCGATGAAGAAGGTTCTGTTGATGAATTACAAGCTCTTACAAGAGCTGTTTTAAGGTATATTAGTTAAAATGAATCGGTTATGCAAGTATATATCTATCTATCGGTTAGGATTCCATATTGAAAGTTTGAAAAGATAAACACTAAAATATAAGGATCAATAAAAATTCACTTATTATTAATTGGTTTTGAATTAAAAATATATCATAAACCATTTAATATGGTATCGAAATCTATGATAAACCAAATTTAATATGGTATCAAAATCTCGTTTTGTTGATCAAATTAGAATATATAAAAAGTTTATATATTACTGATCTAAAACAGGATTCGACTCGAGATGAACCAATAAGATCCTATATTAAAATTTTGAAAGGACCAACACTTTTATATAGACTTATGTCTAATCGATTGATTACCAATGAGTTTTGAATGGGAAACCCTTTAATACTATGGATTTATTTTGGTATGTAATTAAATATTACATGATTATTTATTGGATTATTTTCTATGTATATCTGATAGATGGGAAGGAGAAGAGCTTAAAGGCTACGGCAGGATCATCTTCAAAGCACTTGATAACATTCTTACAGAGACTGCTGAGACTTGCCGCGAGCAACACGGAACCGACATAACAAACCATCTTCGCAACATCGTATGTCCTTTTAAAAATCACGATACTATCTATTTGACATTATGGTTTATTTGAGGGAAACCTTAAAATAACTATATCAGCTAATTAATCAATATGTTTTTTTTACTCAATCTAGTACATATAACAACTAACACACTGAAGAAGAAAATACATTTTGAAACAAGTAATATTGATCGTTGATCCAAAAAAAAAAGAAGTAAATATTTATTACTGCTTTGTTTTCGTACCACTTAATAATCTTATTATTATCCTTTCTCGATTTATTTTTAACTTCCTACAAAGTATTAACGGATAAAATTTCTAAGGATACAAAAGAACTAATCATTGGCTGAATAATTTTTTACATGTATAATCATCTCTTTTTCAAAAAAAATGTATAATCAATTAATCTCATTGGATGGATGTATCATTTGAAATTGCAACTGTACATATATTATTTCTCATTAATGACAATAGTAACTGTGAAGATTCCATATTTTTAGTTGTAGCTAAAAAGAAATATCGTTAGACAAAAAAAAAGATGGAGAGAACCAAAATTTACCCTGGTGGTACATATATACTAGTTATTTTTTCAGCTGAATAAAATTTTAACCATAAGGTTCTTAATGGTAGCACTGAGAGAAACAGAAGCAGTAAAGATTAACGTATTTAAGCGGAAATGAAAAGTATAATTTATTCGAAAAAAAACTTTTAATTTTTTTTTCTCGTTTATGAAGTGGAGGATTAATATTTTCCAGACACACACACATATATATTTCTTTATTTTTTCTTTGTTCACCTAAGTAACTCTGAATCGGCTGAATTGTTTTACATTTTCAGCTTATATTTGGTAAACAAGCATATTGATATATTTTTCTCCTCAATTTTTTTTTTTTTCTCTAACATACAGTTCGCAGATTTTAGTTTCATTTTGGTACATATACATGGCTAATTTAATCGGAAATAAATTATAACGAACTGATTGACTTGCATGTGTAATGTGTACAACATATATAGAGCTAGCGGATATGAGTTTTAAATATTACAAATAATGACTAATGTAGAAGAGAGAAACAACTTTAAACACTGTTCTGCAACATTTTTTATTGTAATATGCAGTGGGGTGAAACTTTTGAGTCATGGCTATGTGAAGCCGAATGGAGTAAGAAGGGACACATACCGACGATGGAAGAATATCTTCGAAACGGAATAATCTCAATCGCAGCACACACTATTGTTCTTCCCATTTCGTGTCTCATGGAATCTTCTTTCCCCCAACACAAACTCAAACCCGGAAGCTACGATAACACAACGATATTGCTCATGACCGTTACCCGACTCCTTAATGATCTACACAGTTACCAGGTGAGCAATAAATCTCTATGATATCTGAATCTATTATGTGTATATCTTTTACGTAGAATACCACGTGCTGATTAGAACCGAGATCGGATTTTCAAACTTCAATTAAGCTAATTCAACGTTAATGGTACAATTTTCTTTTCCTTAGTTTTTTCTAACAATTGACACGTTAATCATGCCACTCCGAAACTCGTTCAATCCAATATTTATTTTTAGACCAATATTTTCGGACCAGGCCAGCAAAAAAATGATTTTGGCCGAATCAAGTGATATGGCTTAGTTTCAGTGTTTCACCAGCTTGACACCACGATATAGTCTATATAGTTAATAATGTAATAAAGTTTATATGAAATACTTATCTATCGTTCGAAATACAGTGGGAACACTAATACTTGATTAGTTTTTTTTTCTCTAATAAAATTTGGATAAAATTATTAATTTCTTTAGAGCTCTTATCTTATAGGCTAATGAGATGCTCGCTTGTACTAGACGACTAAAATTGTGATATTGATGACATTTTCAGAAAGAGCAAGAACAAGGCAAGATCAACTCCGTGCTGCTCCACATGAGGAGTCATTGCAGTATTGAGATACAAGACTCAATTGCTTATATTGAAAAGATAATTGATTCGAAGAGGAGAGAATTTGTGGAGCACGTCCTAATCGATGGATTCAGTGATTTGCCTAAACCGTGCAAAGATATACACATGTCGGTTTGCAAAGTTTTTGAGATGTTTTTTAACAAGAAGAACCGTTATGATTCGGACACGGAGATGCTTCAAGACATTAAGAAGGCTCTTTACGATCCCGTTAGCATTTGTAGTCTCTCCGAACTCAATCCAGCGTTCTAGTGAATTCTATATTTAGAACTTTATGTATGGCATGTAAGATCTTCTTTCTTTATAACTCGTTACTTGACACAAAAAAATATTGTACGGGTTTTCAATTTCTTTTTGGTTTTAAAAATTAGTATGCATGTAAAATCGAATATAGTATATAGCAGTTAGACATACATCTCTCACATCAACCATAAACTACTTCAGTTTTATTTTGATGACTAATTGTTTTTTTCTTAAAAATCGGACTTCAAATTAAAATTTTAGCAAAAAGGTCCTTAATCCCTGTTTATTATCAGAGTTTACCCTCACTTATCAACCAAGAGAGACCAACAACAAGGGGGATCTACTAGCGAATTTGGTTTTCTCATTTATTAGCATATTTATGTAACTTATTGATTAATTGATGTAAGAAATTATACTCCTATAATCAATCATTTCAGTGCGTTCCTATATAAAATATTGAGTAAGCAAAAGCATCATGCTGATACTGCTCACAATACTGGCCACAATGATCAAAGAATCAAAACACCCCACTTTGACTGATTTTTCGTATAATAGGAGTTGCGTGTTTGATGTTTTCAAAGGTGTATATGTTTAATTAATGCTAATGGGCCTACCAAACAAAAATAATCGTGAAGGACAAAATGTCATTTTTTTTTTGTGTTGCGTGAATTGATGAGAGACTTCTATTGATTAAGTAAGTAGCCGTTAAAACGGCTTCTCCCCTCCCC
>OVBI01003314.1:0-13251 GCA_900406495.1 Sisymbrium altissimum
GGCTCTTGTTGCGAAATAACCCTCACCTTAGCTAAACTGGTTGATATCTGAGACTTCCGGACTCCGATTGCTCAAACGGATGCTAAATCTGAAATCAGCACGAAAAATCGAGTGAGAACAGCTTTCAAACGGCGAAAACGGATATCCAGTCAAAAAGTCAANGTCAACGGTCTAAGTCAAAGTCAATGGTCAAACCGGTCAACCCAGTCAAACCAGACCTAACCCGGACCGGACCTAGACTCTAAAACCAGAACCGACTAACCTAAACTAATCCAGACGGAACTAAACCGAATAAACCTAGATACTAACTAATTCCGATAAGAACAGAAAGAGAAGGGAAACGATAAACTTACTAAAAGACTCGCACGAATTTACAGGAAACTCGCCCGGAAGCTCGCCTGAATTTTGCCAGGATTCGCCAGAAAAATTCACTAGAAAAATTGACCGGTGGTTGGTCGTCGGATAAGTCAACAACAACTGACCACTGGGCAAAGCACTGCTTGGACTTGGTGGAAAAAAGAGAAGGGATGAGGCTCTTTATATAGGTAAGGAAAGGTGAGGTGAAACCTAAATGTTTCCAATGTGGGACTTTTAAAGAAAAGAAGGTTTTAGGCTTTTTAACTTATGAAGGCTTAAAATAATCCAAAGAAATACTTAAAAAGAAATGGGCCGGGTTAGAGAATTTGGGTCGTTACAGATATTTTGGAAAGATGATGCAAACGAGGAGATATGCAAATTCTGTAAGAAAGATAGATATCGACCGATTCAAAAGTGTGGACAAAAAAAGGTCGTGTATCAGCAGATGTTTTATTTGCCGATAGCCAATAGACTGCAAAGGCTATATCAATCCAACAAAACTGCAAAAGATATGAGATGGCATGCAGAACATGTAACGAGCATTGGAGAAATGTGTCATCCCTCAGATGGAGAGGCATGGAAACATTTTAATGAGGTATTCCACACTTTTGCTGATGAACCAAGAAACGTATACCTTGGGTTATGCACAGACAGATTTAATCCTTTTGGTATGTCTGGACATAACTATTCTTTATGGCCTGTTATCTTGACTCCGTATAATCTGCCACCAGAGATGTGCATGAAACAAGAATTTATGTTTCTAACAATTCTTGTTCCTGGTCCACATCACCCAAATAAAAATCTTGATATTTTTCTTCAACCTTTGATAGAAGAGTTGAAGGATTTGTGGCATAATGGCATATCCACATATGATATTTCTACCAAACAGAACTTTCAGTTACGAGCAGCACTTATGTGGACAATTAGTGACTTCCCTGCTTATAGTATGCTTTCTGGATGGACAACTCACGGTCGGTTGGCATGTCCTTACTGTTTGGAACAGACCGATGCATTTAAGTTGAAAAATGGTAGAAAAACAAGTTGGTTTCATTGTCATCGATGGTTTTTACCGGTATATCATAGCTATAGGCGAAACAAGAAAAACTTCAAAAGAGGAAAAGAGGTGGTCAATAGTCAACCTGAAATACTGACGGGCGAGGAACTCTGGAGTAAAGTCTATCGTTTGCCAAAAACAGCTGATTGCGGAGGAAACCATGGGAAATTACAAGGATACGGTGACACGCACAACTGGCATAAGCAAAGTATTTTTTGGGAGCTACCATACTGGAAATTTCATAAACTTCGACACAATCTTGATGTGATGCACATCGAGAAAATTTTTTTCGATAACATCATTAATACTTTGTTGAATGTGCAAGGAAAGACGAAAGATAAGATCCAGTCACGACTTGATTTGAAAGAATATTGTAATCCCAAAGAGCTTCACTTAACAGCCGATGGAAAGGCACCAGTCCTAATTTTTAGACTACAAGGCGCTGCAAAAACAGCTTTTCTACAATGGCTCGAAAAATATGTTAAATTTTCTGATGGATACGCATCAAGTCTATCTAAATGTGTTGATTTATCGAGAGGAAAATTAACAGGAATGAAAAGTCATGATTGCCATGTGTTAATGCAACGACTGCTTCCAATTGCATTTGCTGAGCTTATCAATAAATCTGTCCACGAAGCACTATCAAGTAAGTATATACGTTTTGGTTAAGTTTCTATTTCTGTCTATTCGTTACCTTAATCTTTTTTTTTTAGTGTAAGCTGAACTTTCTTTTCTTTTAGGTGTAAGCTTGTTTTTCCGAGATATTTGCGCAAGAACTTTACATGAAGACAGGTAACTTTTGGCTTATGATAAAAAAAAATTCTCTAGATAACAAATATGAACAATGCTTTATATTTTTCAAGGTAGATAGATGACAATTCATGATTGAATCTTTTTAATGTTTGATCTTCGTGGAAATTAGATGATAAGTTCTGTTGATTCATTATCAAATATACCAAAATCTCTGTGTCTATATGGGATTGCCGCCTAATTATTTTAATGGCGCTTTTATTTCTATTAAGTAAAAATTTAGATTTTAGTATAGTGACAAAAACATAAAAATTTTGGATCAAATTTAGTTAAGCAAGCTAGTGCATCCCCAAAATCCCGGTAAAAATCTTGATTTGTTACCAAATATGCGTATTAGACGTCACTAATACCCTACCATTTCATCCATTATATAAACAAGTTAATAACTTACTCTCTCTTTCACCTTTTACCCAAAACATAACTACTCTTCTCTCTCACAAAACTTGAGCCGTCACTTGTGAATTCAAGGTTTTTGTTCCTATACGTGATTGTCTGTTTTGAGTTTTGGTTTTAGAAATCCGGTTTCTGACACAAAACTCATTTGGGTTTTTATTTTCGTTGAGTTCAGATTTGTTATCTTCTATTTTGGTTATAGATATGTGATTTCATGTTCTCCTTTCTGTTTTAAACTTTCCACAAGAGTGATTTCTCTGTTTGAGTTTAGATTTGTGATCTTTTGTTTTGTTTTTAAAAAAAAATCTTCTCACACAAATCAATTTCGGTTTTCAATTGTGGTTAGAACTTGTTTGGTTCATTTTTTCTTTAATTTCAGATGCGTCCTCCAATTGTGGCTAGAAATTCTCGGTCTGTTGGTTATGGAAGACCTCAATCCTCAGGTGTTGTGAATCCACTACATGCAAACTTTCAACCAGTTGGTGTTGTGAATCCACCCCCTGCAAACTTAGGTGTCGTGAATCCACCCCCTGCAAACTTAGGTTTTGTGAATCCACCCCCTGCAAACTTAGGTATCGTGAATCCACCCCTTGCAAACTTTCAACCAATTGAACACATGGAAGAAGTTTCACTTGTACCTCATGTTCGCATACTCCACCCATCTCGAATGAATGGAGCCAAATGGTATTGTGTTCATTTTTTGCTTTTTTTTTTTTTTCATAGATAATGTAATGTCAAAATAAATTTAACTAAGCTAATCGTACATGCATCAGGTTCAATCACAATACTGAAGTATCAACAAGAGTTAGGAAAATCATTGAAGGATTATTTAAAGGGCCATGGTACAGCTGGAAAAGAGTGCCACAATTTTATAAAGATGCGTGGTATTCAACCTTTAAGGTTTGTTTAACTTCTAATTGTATGTTGTCCTCATTAAAAAAAATTTGTGTACCTGTGTCTAATATAGCCTATATTGTCTTGTAGACCTTTTATGGGTGGGATGCTGCAATTGAGCATCTGGTGAAAACCAACTTTGATCAACTTGCTGCTTATCGCCTCAAAGGTATGGTTAGTCTTGCAAAGTCCAGAGAAGAAAAACCTGATTGGATTTTGTCAGAATATTGGAGAGTGATGGTAGAGTACTGGAGGACACCGAAAGCCAAGGATAGGAGTGAGAAGGCTCGTTCTTCTCGTATGTTTAGTCGTGATGGTTTAGGCCCACATAGGCACAGAGCAGGCTCACGCTCTTATGCCAAAGTCAAGAATGTTCTGGTAATGTCAAATTCTTATATTTGTCAATATTTATGTTTCCTTTACAAATTTTGGTAGCCTTATTTATTTTGTTTACTGTTTTATTTCTAGGAAGCAAATAATGAAGATTCATCCTTCATTGCCGTCATGAAAAAAACACATCAGAAATCTGATGGAACATTTGTAGATGAAAGGCAAGGTTAATTGCAGAAAAGTATGAAGAACATGTACAAGAACGCTTGTCACAGATGGAGTCTTCCAATGGACAGGTCTTGACTGAACCTCTTACCATAGAGGCCAGAAATGAAATCTATCTCAAGATAAATTTTAAAATTATAGTTACCTTTGAATACGATAGTTGCTGCTTTTTTATATTTGCTATAGTCCAAACTGTTTGCATATATTCTGAATTGACTAAGTAAAAGTGGAAACTCTTTTTAGTTTGCATTTTTGTGTAGTATACATAAAACTTTGTGAGAACTACGAATAATTAATTCTTCCAACTTTCCTGTTTTTTTTTCTTTGTAGGTTGCTGGAAGATCAAAACAAGGCCGCATATTTGGACTTGGATCTCTTCAAAGTGGAGTTTCTATGTCTCTAGATGGTTCATCAGCTTTCCCACAAGCTACTGGAGAAGTGGAAACATTAACTCACAGAGTGGAGGAACTTGAAAATGAATTGTAGAAAAGTCTGAATGAGAATGTTCTTGTTCAGAAACAACTTGAAGAGGTGGAGAAGATAGTCCAGTCTCTTTTTGTACAGAATATCTTAGCTTCAACTTCTACTCGAACAGATACTCCTTCAGCTTCTACTCCAACAGAAACTCCATCAGCTTTTACTCTTCCATGAACTTATGTGTCTCCACTTATCCATAACATAAGCTTCCATCGTTTTAGTTTCTTCTTTTATGGTGTTCATTTTTTCTTTTATTCTTTGGTTTTAGGTTTTTCTTTTCTGCTTAGTTTCAGTTTCTTCTTTTGTACTTCTATGATCGTATGATCTTATTTCTTCAATGCAAACAATTTTATTTCAGATTTTTTTTTTTGTAATTTTAATTATTTTATTGTTAGAATTTTATAATTTTGAAGAAATTTGAAATGCTCTTAGTTAGTTAGCCAACAATAAAAGGTTAAGAATATATTTAATTTTGATCATAATGCATTACAAACTAATGACATTTATTGATTTCAAAGTAGTAGCTAATTAAGATGAATTTGTGACCAGAATTTAGTAATAACGTGTGACAAAATTGAGATGATACAAAAGTCACAAATTCGGACCATTTGGTAATGTTATTGTTGTCATTATCTGTGACAATTTATGATTACTCTTCTGTCAAAAGGAATGACGACATTGAGACATTTTAACAGTCATATAATATGACGGATTTAAGACTATTTTGTTAGTATGTAATTATAACAACAGGGTGATGATTTAGTAGTCCGTATTTGTGACGGGTTGTAACAAACATTTGGTGAAAATTAGTGACAACACTGAGACATTAAAATAGTCATAATAACTGACGAATTTTAGACTATCTCTGTAGTCAATAAGTGTGACGTTTTTATAACAAAACATTAGTCATAATTCGTTACGAGGACGAGACGTTATAAAAGTCACAAAAACTTACTATTTTTATACGATCTTTTTAGTCATAAAGTATGACATTCTTGTTACTTTTATTTTTTGTTACAGATTTTGACTAAATAGATACTGAATTAATTCGTCTCAAATGCTATGACGATTTTGTTACAAACAAAAATTTGTGACGATCTTATTGTTACTATCCACATATCGTCACAATTCCGTCACAATAATTTTATTGTTACGAAATAATGGTTATTGTGACAAAAAATTTCGTCACAATATAGACATTTTCCTGTAGTGTGTAGATTGGAAACGAGTGCTTATTTATAATAATTTAAACGCAATTATTTCATATTAATAGAGATTTGGTTTATTTGCTTTGGAGACCAAAACAAATAAATTTCTCAGAGTTTTCTTTAGGTGGATACTTAATGATGTTTTTGTTTTGGAAAAATAACAAACTAAATGTTTTCTCAATCTATGTGCATACAAAACGATACTTTTTGTGAAACGGATGGGGTATTATTTACTATTTTTATGATGTTAAATTTATAATAGTTTAGTGTCTTGCATGTTTTATTAAATAATATTTTTCACAAATTTTTAATACTTATTTAAAAGTTTTGTTGTTGAAACCCATACTATAATTATAACTGAAGGATTATAATGCAAATCGATAAAAAAAAATTAAAGTTCAGTTTTAGAATTTTACCATTGGAGAGCAACACCTTAAAACATCAAATCTAAAGTTTCTGAAACATTACCAGGATGAATTCTGTTTTGGAGATCGACAATAAAATTTTAAAAAAAAAACAAACTTGCGGCATATCGTATTACACCAAATTTACTATACATAAAAACTGTATCACTTCGAGTCGTGATCCGGTTCAGAAATCATCATTTGCAAGATTTTAACTTCTGGGACATCAGGATTAGTCCAGACTTTGGAAATGCGACCTTCATTGACGATCAATCCGGCGTCTCTGTCCAGTCTCCACATTTTCAGAATTACGATTAGAGGCTTATCATGGTAATCTAAGTAGTTATCTTGGAACTCCAAAGCTGGACGTCCGGAAACCAAACAACGCAACACCGAACCGTTACAAACATAACGAGAGCGTTAGAAAATTACTAAAAGTAATTGTTAAAACGCGTATATAAGTCACATCGATACAAACCATACGCCGCGAAGGTAAAATAACCTCCTGTAGCCATCACTATCTCCCGGATTTATCCCTTGGCGTATTAAATCCCCCACACAGAACACCCATCCAACCAAATCTTGCAAATTATATAGAAATATTGTATCAAAACAAAAAAACAACAACCTCATACACAAAAAATAAATTTATAAACATACCAAATAAAACACTTTCCTCCACGCTTCCATCGAGGATTAAATCAAAAGAGGTAAACGGATAGCACGGTTAAATAGGGGGAGGAACAACATTCGTGATAACAGTAATATTGGTTACAATTATCTTGAACGGATGTTTGGTTGTTCGAATCACGCCATTGTTCTCATCAATAGGAAATATCATTACTGAAATCCACTTATTTTCTTTCAAAATTTTTCTATAATGGACCACATGATGTTCCCTTATAATGCATTCGATCCTCTGAGCCTAGAACATACACACAACTAACATCAACGCTAAAGCATTCTAAAAATTATGGGGTGAGTATTCCATCGTTTTATGGTGACTATTCCATTGTTTTATGGTTTAACATACCTCATCGTCCATCAATATAACCCCAAGACCATTGTTGGGACCCGGGAAGATTCGCTCAACCCTTCCACGGATATGCCAGCCCCAAATGCATTGTGTCACCTGCGAGATTTTATGATACTTTTCCATGTTGACTAAGAAAATAATTAAGAAAGAACAGATGTTAATAATGGCTGAGTGAGAAGGACAGAGTTGCATAGAAGAGGAGGAGTTGAGTTTTGATGAGAGAGAGGAGAGAAGATACTTTACTATGGATCCATAGTATCTGGAGTAAATATATATTTGTTATAACATGTTTTTCTTTTTTTTCAGCGAAACCCGTTACGCTTCATAAAACTATGGAAATTTTATTTTGATATTAGTGGACCCCATATACTTGTTCCACCCAAATTTGTTGCGCCAGTTGTTTACCAATCAGACCCGAGGAGTTATTTGGATAAATGAAATGTCAGGAACATTATTAATTTGGTTGCGTGTTCATTTTGTTTTTGAAAATAAACGTCACAGATAAATGATACTCTCTCCGGGACATCCGATCATTGTCATTTTCGCCCTCTCACAAATGAGACCTATCTCTTTCCATATTCCAAAATATAAAAGCCTCTTTATTGGAAGAAACGAAACTTACTGCGGACGGCCAAAACCCCATTCTTTAATGACGTTGGCGATTGGATGCTTGCTGGTGCGCGCGTGATAAAAACTTATGATATTCCCAACCGCCAAGAAAAATCGACCGTCGAGTCTTAATATTTGTAAAGTGCAAGAACTCTTAATTAAAAGTTTAAACGTCAATTTACTGGAATAAGGAAAAAACTAAAACATCAAAAATTAAGGAACAGATTGATATGTACAACGAGGATGGTGGTAAAATTTGTGTTGATAACATAATTTGTGTAAATTACAACATGGTGAAATGTAAAAAATAGTCCTCTCAAATGCCAAGTGTCAAATTTAATTGATTAAAAAATTAACAGAATAAAAAAAAAAATCCCATGCTGAATATATTAGAAAAGAGTGCTTCTTTATGATTGGTTGCTAGATTTTTAAGATATTTATCTCATTATAAAATTTAAACTCAATCATTACATATTAAATAATTTTGTTTCTTACTTCTTTTTATATCTAAATTTCTTGCTTTTTTCCCTTTATAAATAGCAATTTGGTTCATTTGATTAGGACACCAAAAAAATATCTAACTTTTTATTATAATTTTCGATTCAGTTTTGATAAAACTTTTATTTAGTGAAATAGATTCCAACTAATATTATTTAAATTCTATTATTTGTAATATTAGTTAATAATATATAATTCAACACCATACTCTACTATTTAATTTAAACAACATTGGTAAAATATTGATATGTACTTTTGGATGAGAAGACAAATTGAAATTATGGTGTTAGCATACATATTCGACATAAATGTCATGATATCAGGGCTACACTTAATTTAAAGCAACTTAACACACAAATTAAAACACAAATGACAGCTAATTACACAAATTAAAGAAATTACAATATTTAAAGACTATAACTTGAATAAAAAAAATACGAAATACTAATATAACAATGATACCAAAGTCAAACAAATTAAAACGAATTACACTCAACCTCATGACGATGGTGACAAAATTTTTTTTTGGGATGAAACATAATGATGGTGACAATTTTTAAAAAAGTTTGTGATCAATTTGGCAAACCCACTGCAAGTTTAGTCAGCCAGCTATGCAAACGAACGGGCTCCTGTACGACGCGTGGTACCTTTTACTTAGTCAGCAAGGTATGAAAAGAAAATTGTTTGTGTCTCATTTTTTTTTCTTGACGAACATATAATGATGGTGACGTGTTGGCATGCTATAACCCTGCTGTAAGACTGCTTTTACTTGAATTACAACAACAGTTTTGAGGGAACTATTAAACAATGACTTGATTGAAATGAGTTCGACAGACTGCACATTAAGCCGGAAGCTGATTTGAAAGTATATAGACTTTTTACAACAGTAATGATGGCACATGGGGTTCACAAACTAGCCTTCTGAATTATTTAAGAGTATCCATGGTTTTGTGTAATAAAATTCATTCATATATCGGTTGGTTGCCATCTGTAAGATCGAGGATTATCGATTTTAAAAATAAAATTAAATAGAGCGTAACCCTACATTTAAAATGAGATTTTTTTCATGTTATTATATTTTTATTTGCTGCCAAAATTTGAACAAATGGTTAACAAATTTAAAAAAGAAAAAAATCTAGAATACATATAGAAGTTGATATTAGTTCGATGTCTACTAAAATAAATAAATTTTCAAAATTCAGTTTTAAATAAACTAATAAAACTACCGATGATACTAACAAATCGATGGGAATAATTGATAGAATACAAAAACAAATCTTGTCTTCTCATCCAAAAGTACATATCTATAATTCCCAAAATCTATAAAAGTTTTGTTTAAATTAATAGTGGGGTATGGTGTTGAATTTTATTAAACTATAAACCATTGTGAGAAAAAGGGGTGTAGAAATATTATGTGGAAGAGAGAGAAGATTATGTGGAGACTTTTTTTTTTTTTTTAACACTGATTTATTATTCTATTGCAAATTATGAGATATTACATTGACGAATCTTACATATGGCAATTATACCATCCTCTGATGATCCACGCCTGCCAAGTTTATCTGAACCTGCCTTATAAAGATCCATATCTGCCGATTTCACCTGAACCTGCATTATGAAGATCCACACCTTCCGATTCCATCTGAACCTGCCTTATGAAGATCGATATCTGACGGTTGTACTTGCACCACGTCGAAGATCTCCTGTAAACTTGTCGCCTTTAATCTGCATAAAAAATCGCGTTCTCTGGGAATTGAAACCCATACCTCCTGGTGTAGAAGCATTAATAAACCTTTAATAAAACCACTAGACTAAAGGGGATTCCACGAAGAAGGGTGAACGAACCAATGTACATAGTCTCAGTATTGGTAAAACGACACCTATAAATAAATAAATTTTAAGTATAATACAGTCTTATTTATAATTATATGTATTCATTTCTCTTTAGTTCATTCATATTAATATATGTTTTGTGGGAAAAAAATATTAGTCCATAACTTTTATAACTTATTTAATTATATAATGAAATACATAGACTTTAAAATAAAAAATGTCGCAGAAACAAAACATAATGTAATTATTGTAATCGGAGAGTAATACAAAAATTAAACCCGTGAGACCAAGTCTAAAGCAAATACACAAACTTAATCAAAATACAACAACAAATAAGATAAGATAAGAGCATCAATCTCTGAATGATCAACGAGTTAGGCATTACAGTGTCGCTCTTCGTATTATATCAACCCGTTTGATACGAACGAAAACGTCATTAGCTAAACCCATGTATGCTGAACCACAAATTTTGCAGCCGGTAGTTGATCTTTTACATCATTAACGCTGTCCAGGAACTTCGCCTTATAGGATAGCGTCTCTAATGAACGCACGGTCAATTTGCAGGAGTAGATGCCCATAGTTGGGATTTTGGGTGCAATACATCTAAGAGTAAATTCGGCACCAAATCCGAAGGTCTTACGATCCACAATAATAAGTTCTCCATCTTCTTTGTTGCGTTCTTTGAGAACTAGCCTCTGATGCTGAGCAAAGCAAATAGGCATCTCTTGTTTACAGGGTTCATGACGAAGATGAAGAAGTTAAAGGGTTCGGAAAGTCGGTCCCAATGGAAGAATAACAAGCTATGGTTGTTGCTATTTCTGCGACGCCGTATACCATCGTAAATCCTGTTTCTTTGTCTTGTAAGCAGTTTTGGAAAGCTGGGGATTATGAAGGAACCTCTTCTGGTGGTGTTTGGGAAGTTTCTGCAGGTTTGTGAAATTGGGGAAAGAACTTGTCTTTTTTTTTGTTTTGTCTGTTTAAATTGGGTTTCGACTGTTTTAATGGGTTTTTTGTTATGTGGTTTCAGGTGGGTTTGATCATGTTAGAGCTCATCCTAAGTTCTTGCATTCTACTGCAACAAGTCATAAATGGGCTCTTGTAGGATTCTTGTTTTTGTTTTAAAAATGAAGCTTTTTAATGTTTGAGCTTCTGAGACTGAGTTCACAATGTTTTGTAGCTTTTGCTGAGATTTTGGACAATGCTCTTGATGAGGTGAGGATATTTTGTTTCTTTTTTTTTTGGTAATAATTACAACTGTTTAAAGTGCGGTTTGTCTTTCTGTTTGGATGTAATGGTTTTTGTTTCTCATCTTTTAGTTATTAGGTTCGCAGTGGAGATACGTATGTTCATGTAGACATGATTAACATTAAGAAATATGGAAGTAGGATGGTTTTGATTGAAGGTATAAAAGTTGATGACTTGATGTAATGTTTTTTTCATTCAGTTGTGTCAAGTTTTGACTATGTTCCATTATATTATGTGTGATAATGTAGACAATGGAGGTAGGATGAATCCTGAGAAGATGCGAAAATGTATGTCTCTTGGATACTCTGCCAAAAGCAAACTTGCAAACACTATTGGACAGTGTAAGGACGCTTCTTCCTTGAATGTATATATATATAAAATGTTTACATCAACAAACTTACTTTGTTTACTTTTGTAGATGGGAATGGATTCAAGACGAGTACAATGAGACTTGGAGCTGATGTTATTATATTCTCACGTTGCCGTGAAAAATATGGAGATAGGTTCGTGTTCGAATACCATCCTCCTGTTCCTTTCATTGAATGTGCCTTTAATGACTTTGGTGGATTATTATACTACCACACTGTTATTCCTTTCATCGATCGTGCCTTTAGTTACTTAGCTGGATTGATTTGATCTTACTTATTGAAAATTATCAGCAAGTGTTAAATTTATATTTTACTAATCATTGTTCTCTTTACTTGATTTTGGTTTTAACGTTACACAGACTATTGGGCTGCTATCGTATACATTCCTGAAGAGCACCGGAAAAGAGGACATTGTTGTACCAATGGTAATCTCTACCTAGATTTAACTTTATGACAAATGTTTCGCATGCTTTAATTTATCTATTATAATCTTCTTCTGCTGGTGATTTTATTTAAAGCTCGACTACAAAAGAAGGGATTCAGAATGGATTCCAATTTTACGGTCTTTAGTTAGTGATCGGAACAAGAACTTGGAAACAGTAATTCAATGGTCGCCATTCTCTACTGAAGATGATCTTTTCTCCCAGGTTAAACTCTTTCCTTCGGTCGAGAAGAAAAAAACAAAGGAGTTGGCTATATAGTGGACTGTGTTTTCTATCAATGATTTGATGTGGGGTTAAAAACATCACTATCTCTTTACTGATATTTTGAGCATCCTTCCGCTAATATATTGCTCTATGCCTGTCTCAGTTTAATTTGATGAAGGATCATGGCACAAGGATAATCATATATAACCTATGGGAAGATGAACAAGGACGGCTAGAACTTGATTTTGACTCTGACCCGCATGTAAGTGTTGTTACTGTGGATTATGATCTGCAACGTATGCAAAACGCTCTGTATTCATATAATTGACACATGGTTTGTTTCAGGATATTCAACTTAGAGGGGTCAATCGCGATGAGAAAAGTATATCAATGGCTACTCAGTTCCCTAACTCTAGACACTTCCTGACATACAAGCATTCCCTCAGGGTATGAATTTTATGAATCCTATTAAAAGCTATCTGACGTTTTTCTGTTTTTGTCTACGAAACTCATTTGTTACCTTTTGGCTTCTCCAGAGTTATGCATCTATTCTGTACCTAAGAGTTCTACATGCGTTCCGAATCATTCTCCGAGGAAGAGATGTTAAGAATCACAACATTGTGAATGACATGATGCACACAGAGCAAAGTACTTATCGTCCACAAGAGGCGTTTTCTGGATTATATAATTTCTCAAATGTATGTTTTTCTTACCTTACTAATAGTCAAGACTTATCTGGTAATTTTATTTAAAGAGCTTACACAGCTTATATATAAGACTAATAATTGGTTGTGTGTGCAATGCTTTCTAATAGATGTCTGCTGTTGTGACCATTGGATTCGTTAAGGATGCAAAACATCATC
>OVBI01003315.1:0-13241 GCA_900406495.1 Sisymbrium altissimum
TTGCCTTAGGCGTTATCAGTCTTATCAAACCCTCTTCCATAAGGTTTGTGGCGACTATCGATCCACCAGTGTCTTCCCCATTCATTTTTAGCTCATCGGAAAGTGCCGTACGGCCAGCCGAGCGAGAATCCGCCAATTCCATCTTTCGCGCACCACCGAGACGCGTCCTGTACCGCGTCCCGTATCCGTCGTACCGCGTCCCAGAGATCACCGAGCTGCATCCCGAGTCATCGTGCCGCCTCCCGAAGTCCGATCCGCGTCTCGATACCACCACCCCGCGTCCCAAGCCTTCCGTTCCGCATCTCGAGGAATCATCCCGCGTCTCGACAGGCTCACCCACGTCCCGCCATCACCACCCCGCGTTCCGAGCCTTCCGTACCGTGTCTCAAGCAATCGTCCCGCGTCTCGACAGACTCACCCGCATCCCGCCATCACCACCCCGCGCCCCGAGTCTACCGAACCGCGTCCTGACGCGTCCCGATAGTTCTCACCCGCGTCCCGATAGTCCCATACCGCATCCCCATCATCTCATCCACAGGTTAGAAGAGAGTGCCGTACGGCCAGCTTCTCAATCTCCGCCCTCAGATCCTCACCCACGGTCCCAGGTTTTGCATCATCTGGTATCAGAGCCCTAAAAAGCTCATATTCCCCAGGTTGTGTCAATCCAACCTCTATCTTTTCAATATTGCTTTTGCATTTCTATAAAAAAAAAAAAAAAAAAAAATATTTTGTTTNTTGTTTTTATTTTGTTCCTTTATTTATTTTCATTCTATAAAATTAAAAACCATAAAAAGAGTTCATTGCTTTTGTTTATTGCACTTGATTCATTTAGAAAAAAAAAAAGAATATATATTGCCTTTGTTTAAATATGTTTGCATTCGTGTAAGCTGTTGCTGCATATGAGAAATAGCATCGTGCATTCACTTGCTTGCAATTAGCTTTAATCCTTTCAATAGTGTGCATTTAGAATTCGTATTGTCTTGTTCAATTTTAAATCATTCCATTATCAGTTGTGCATTCATTTGTTGATTGATAAATCATTGCATTCATAAGTAAAAAAAAAGTAATAGCATCTTTTGTTTCCATAATAGAAACCCGCGTGAGCATTTCATATCTGTCCAGCCATAGTTGCCTAACTTGCTTCCACTCTTCAATTACATCGGTAGAAAGTTATCATCTCATTGTTTATTTTCCATTAACCATATTGTCTCATTTCATTATTTGATTAGCCAGTCCATTATATCATCTTGCCATATCCTTAAACGGTCCATTTGCATTTTCATAACATCTTTCTTTTCTTTACCATATCTTATTAATTAAATTGATACATCTTCTTTCATACTTGTGCAAGGTACGAAAGTATCAGGAAAATAACAAATGGAGTCTTGTGAAGAAGATGACCCATATGAAGATGAATAGGAACAAGAAAATCAAGTTTTAACTGATGGAGAAGATTACTCTAGCTCTGAAAGTGAAGAAAAACCACATGAGGAGGAGATGGAACCAGAACCACCAGATTGCCATAGAAGCTATTCGGCCACAACATGGTATTATCCACCACCCAGAAGAGTAGAGAGTCACCACGCCTATGGAGTTTCCCCATACAGAGTACAAACTTGTTCACCACCCCCTGATCCAAAGAAGCAAGTCAAGAAGAGAAGTGGTTGCCTAGTCTTCTCAGGAACTAGTAAAGATCCTGAGGTATACTTGCAGTGGGAAAGTGACATGGAGAAGTGGTTACAAACCAACAAGATTCCAAAGGAGAAGAAGTTGGTACAAGCTATCTCAGCCTTTACCAAAACTGCTTATGAATGGTGGCTAAAGATGAGCTCTCCAACCGCCTACAAGAAGCCAATTGAAGATTGGACAGAACTCAAGGCACAAATGCACAAAGAGTTCATGGAGAAACTTCAGACCACATCAAGGAGAGTAAAGCCTACACCAAATCTTCGGCCTAGGAGAATAGAAGTTGCACCCAAGGCAGCAACAACCAATTCCAATACTTCACCTAACCTACAAGGCACGCCAAGCCTAGGTAAGTTCCCTAATCTTTCAAATTCAATTGATGTGAAGTGTTATAGATGTAAGGGTAGAGGACACATTGCCAAAGCCTGTCCAACTAGAAAAATAGTAACACCTCTAGAACCAATGACTGAAAATGAGCAAAAAGATAAACTAGATTTTTCTTTCAATTCTAGTATATTACACTTGTCTTTGCCAAAGGTATTGGATGCAGGTCTAGGACGTGGCTTGGAGCAGCAACATGCAGAGGACAAAATTTGTCAGCATGCTCCTAAAAATGATGAAGCTGTCACCAACTCCATATCAATCCAAGAAGATCCACCAGATCACATGATTGAGTCATGTACCACGGGATCTACAAACAAAGAACTTACCACAAGTTCTGATCAGGTAAGTAATACCTTGCCCACGTCCCTTCTTAATGATTCTAATACTGAAATTCTGAGTTTGATATGTCCAGAATATTCTGAAGAAAACTTAGCTTTGATAGACACATCATTAGAACGGAAAACAGAATTGCCTATTCTTACCATTTCATGGTCAGATATAATGCACTTGCTCTTGCCATCAGGATTATATGCAGGTACAAACTCAGAGATAGAGTGCAAGGCAATAGAGTTCTTGATGAGCAGAAAAGAGGAAGCTTTGTTTAAGCAACCAGAACCGAAAGAGGAGGAAGAAGTACCAGCCACAGCTATCCCATTCAAATCCGAGGCTGACCAAAGTACTAGAAGAAGCTGTGCACCAGTGAAGATCACCAGCACATCAACCAAAGGAGAACTTAATGGCGCAAACCAGAGAAGAGGAGCTGTCCTATCTCACCTACTCAGAGGGGATCCACCAGACGTGCCAAACATTCCTAAACACCAACCATATCAAGGTAAGACCCTAAACTCTCAAAGGAGAATGAAAGCTAACTTGCTTTCCATTGGTGCAGGAAAAATATTTCTGAGGACAGAACTTTCACAAGGGGGAGAGGATGATGCAATCCTCCGAACCAGCATTCACCCAGCTAACCTGGTGCCAACTTTGGAAATAGAGAACATGGGGTTAAAGAAAACTAAGGAGGCCAGCAAGCTGAGTTAAACTCAAATGGAGGCTAAAAACACTTGTAGAACTCATCTAGAGTTGTGCTCGAAGAAGAATCATCTCAAAAGGACTTCACACCTAAGAGATATGGAAGATTCAATCCGGCAGATCACCGTTGAGCCCCTTGGAGACACCCAGCCAGACTTTGGAGCAGTGCGATCAAACCACGAAGAATTCCTCGACCAACCCAACTGTTTTGGAATCTCAACCCATTATGGAAACCAGGAGAGTTGGTTTCACATCCAAATTCGTTGTGGTTTAAAAGTTATCCAACTTTTAAACCAGGAGATGCCCGGCTTGCCTTATTTGGAAGCTCCCGGGTTTAATGACTTGCAAACCAGACTTTGGAGACCAGGAGATGAATTATACCATACAGGAGAGACTCTAGACAAACCAGGAGAGGCGGACAACACGCTACCATGCACCACAGTACACAGGATCAGGCGGATCCTTTTGATGCCTTACTTTCCATATCTAGCCGCATTCACACTTGGAGCAATTAATCACCAACGGCTAGTTTCTCATTGCCTCTACGTGTTGGACAGCTTCTATGACGACCATAATGTCCCAGAGAAGCTCACCTATCCCCTTAAGCCGTCCAGATACAAAGCAGACCGTACTTCCCTTATTTGGACCGATTTCAGTCTTAATGGTCCAACGGCTCTTTGTCATTACTTTGCTTCCTTGTTTAAACTTTTAGAACGTTAGTGTAGTCATGTAAGAGCTCTATATAAAGCTCAGTCCGTCATTTGTAAGAGACACCCTTGAATTTGAATAGAAAAATCCTAGTATTCTCTTGAGAATAGTTCTTTGCCTTAAGCCCAAAACCGGGTTTTTGCCTTAGGCGTTATCAGTCTTATCAAACCCTCTTCCATAAGGTTAGTGGCGACTATCGATCCACCAGTGTCTTCCCCATCCATTTTTAGCTCATCGGAAAGTGCCGTACGGCCAGCCGAGCGAGAATCCGCCAATTCCATCTTTCGTGCACCACCGAGACCCGTCCTGTACCGCGTCCCGTATACGTCGTACCGCGTCCCGGAGATCACCGAGCTGCGTCCCGAGTCATCGTGCCGCATCCCGAAGTCCGATCCGCGTCTTGATACCACCACCCCGCGTCCCGAGCCTTCCGTACCGCGTCTCGAGCAATCGTCCCGCGTCTCGACAGGCTCACGCACGTCCCGCCATCACCACCCCGCGTTCCGAGCCTTCCGTACCGCGTCTCGAGCAATCGTCCTGCGTCTCGACAGACTCACCCGCATCCCGCCATCACCACCCCGTGCCCCAAGTCTACCAAACCGCGTCCTGACGCGTCCCGATAGTTCTCACCCGCGTCCCGATAGTCCTGTACCGCGTCCCCATCATCTCACCCACATGTTAGAAGAGAGTGCCGTACGGCCAACTTCTCAATCTCCGCCCTCAGATCCTCACCCACGGTCCCAGGTTTTGCATCAGGCATTCTACCTGTTGTGCTATATCGGTCATAGCTTGCTGAAACTATTCCATTGATTCCATAAGTGCTTCATCGATCATAGGCTGAGATTTGTGTGATCCATTTGCCATGATTAGTGAAATTTGGATAGAAAAACTGAAAATTTGCTAAAGAAAAAAAAATATCCTTATTAACACCAAAAGTTAGATGGTGTAAATTTTTTACACTGTGGAATGCTATTTTCAGTTCAACAGAAATATAAGTATAAACCAAATCCCTTTGCACTATTACTAGGCGATCATTGGTAATACCGTACAAATTGCGGGATTACCTATCCGAGGAAAAGTTATATACACGGCACAAAAAGTATTTGAATATGGTGACTAAAGTTATATACGCATGTAAGCATGTTACATAGTAAAAAACTACGCATTTTAAAATTAGTAATGTGAAATGCGATGTGCGCTGTTATACTAAAATAACTACGGATACAATAATGATACCACTTACTAGAATCACGACCGGAGATTTTGTATGTGGTGGCAATAATGATTCTTCCCCAAAACTAATGATGGGAAACTTGTAAAATTATATTCTATCCATTACTTTTAGAGAAGAAAAGTAGAAGAAAAAAAAAGAAAAGGTAAAAGGTTTTGGTAAGGTTTGTAAACGTCTGAATTCGATGACATAAATATTTTTAATTAATGCGCAAACGGCCAGAGAAAAAAATATAGGGATAAATAGGTAAGTAACAATCTTGTAAATGGAACGGAAGAAGATAGCACTCTTGATTCCATATATAAGTAAGGCTGCAACTTTGGTTATTTCGGGCCAATTCAGCTTGGTTCTTCGTTTTTTGGATAGTTCAATACGAAGAAAACTGCCCAACAAAACTGAATAAATTTTCGATTTCGTTGGATTTGGTAGTTGATTTATTTGGTTTACCTAGTTCGGTTTGAGATATTTGATGAATTTTGGTGAAGGTTATAAATGTGTACATGCAGCTCCAGATTATCTCATACTTGTAGAAAAGAAAATAGAGACTAAGAAAAGTTAAAAGAATTAGGGTTGAGATGTAAAAAAAAAAAAAAAAGAGAAATTTCTTTTGCCCCTTCGTTTTTGTCTGGCTTAATCCGGTTTCGGAGGAGGACCATGATGGTCTGATCTCCTTTTCTCATATCCAATCCCTATCATTCAGAGGGAGAGATGGCTAGTTCGATCTTTTTGGTTTGCGCAAGTCAGATTGTATTCTTCCGTTAGTCGGATTCTCTTCTCTTGATTCTTGGATTTTTCGTTATTATTTTTCTTGGTCTGGAGTTTAAACCCGGTTGGATTGGAGTTTCTTATTCTTCCACCACATTATAATTTTGTATGTGACACCCAGATCCAGTATAATTAATATGGTTGGCGATATCAGAACATTTGGCTCCAGCCACACAGACCAAGACTAAATGTCTCTTACCGAAGTAGGATCCAATGACGCGTTTGACTAACCCCTACAACATGATCTGAACATGCAAAAAAAAATTAAGATAATGAGGAGTGAGCATTTCGACACCCATCAGATAACACACATTATAGTATAAGTATTTAGCCGGAACAGCAAGTAAACCAAGAACAAACAACAAAGACCGCAGAAAACTCTGCGCCGGTGAATTGACGTAACCGCATACACTAGTGTCGGTGAGCAGCACGATCTACGCTCACCAGTAGAAATCAAGGGCCTACACCCACTGTCTGTCGTCCTCTAAATGTGCACGAGCTTGCCAGCCCCCCCCCCTCCCAACTCCAGGCATGATTCCATGCACTCCACACCATGGTCCAACAAACAATAGTGTAACACCCGGAAAATATCTCCAGCCTAACGTCACACTAACACACAGACCTACAGTCTCAACCTAGCTTAAATAATCCCAAACCACACATGCCATAACCCTACTCAACGCAAGCACCCGTAAACAAGCCTCAAACATCAAACAGTCCCATTTTCAGGTTTAGCAGTCTTAAACATATAACTAGGTGTGTTTTTTACATTAACCGTCAGCAACATATACACATATATATATATATATAGTTTATTACGGTCTACATGTATGCTTATATATACACATAGGTATGAATGGCTCCCTAGAGACTTCTTCTATGAGATGTAGTGTAAGAAGAGAAGAAGTTCGTAACCCCCCACACCTTATTTTAGGTCTGACAAAAAAGAATAGAAATAGAGTAGATATTGATGAAAACCTCAAAACTGACCCAATACTGGTAGCACGGAGCAGGATGCATCGGGAGCTGACTATCGAGGACCTGCGGTTTTGCCCAGAAAAAACAGTTTTGCCCGAGAAGTGGAAAAATCCGACAGTTCCGAGTTCCGCATCGATCCATCACAGTCCGGACATAGGCTACGATTGGAGTCCCGATCAGATGATCGAATCTCTTAGCAAACGTGTGACCTTTCCAGAGTCAAACATCAAGACAAGACCAACAGTGGAGACATAATTCACTACAAAAAAAGCTGATATTGTTAAAAAAAATTGTGACCAATTTTTTTGTCACATTTATTGTGACGATTTACATACCAAATTCTGACAAAATTACTTAGTCATAAAAAGGTCACAATTTCTTCATAATATTGTGTCTAGATTGAAAGTAATAAAAAATTTGTCACTAATAGTAACAAACATTGTTACGGAGTAGCGACTAAATTTAGTGAATAAATCCTAATGATTTTTGTCATAAACTTAAGTCACTCACAGTTACAAATATTGTGTAATTATCTTGTCACACCTAGTTACTATTTTAGTAACATTTACATTTGATCATACATTGTGACATAGTTTTGTAACAAGAATTAAAATTACACGTAAATTAAAAAAAAAAAAAATATATATATATATATATATTCAGATTTAGGGGAAAAAAAAAACCAAAAAATACTCGATAACTCGAAAAGTTTACAAATAGCATAATAAATTGTAAAAAAAATATTATTCAGATTCATCACTAGATAACTCGATATCAGAATTTCCATCTTCAGCATCTGATCTAAATTCTTTTACTACTTGATCGTCAAGCTCTCCTACTTGACCATGTAAATATGTAAGTGCCTCCACATGCAATGAATCAGCTTGAACAATAGACATATCATTTTCATGTTGCATTGCATTGAAATCTAAATTTTGGTCGACCAATACTTTCCCCCTCGGCTGTATCATAATTACTGCGTTCCAGTGTTGATCTTTTTTCGGTTGAGTCATCCGTGGGTATGAAACATAAGATATTTGATCTGCTTGTGAAGCCAAGACAAAAGGATCGTATTTTCGTAACGCGTTTTAGTATTAATATCCACAATCCCTCACTGATTTAGTCTTGTACATTTCCCAATGGTTAGATCATACAATCACATTTGAAGACCACAACTTTCAAATCAATTGATCCAGGGTAATAAAGCTCATAAATCTCTCTCAATGATCCATAAAAAGTAGGTACTTCACTTGAGTCACTTTAAAAAGCTCATAAAGCTCATATTTCTTGTTATGAGTTTTCTGAGGAAAAGATATATATCTCTACAATATTATTTGAGAGGTCACTTTAGAAAAAATACTATAAAAAATTGTTTTAGTTACATCCTATGCCACTAACTTATCTAACAAAAAATTGTTGGTAATAAATTTATCTAGAGACAAAACCGACTGGAAACTACAGAGTTAACTCAGTTTTCAACTCGACCCGACCCATAACCTAATATAAAAACGTGGATATGGAAATCACTTAAATCAAACCGGTTGGTTTAGACAACTAAATAATATGATTTGATTAAGATTATCATTTTAGGAAATTCAACGAGAATATCTTCAAAACTGAACGAGAATATCATTTTTTAAAAGACGCAGATCCTTTATTTACTTAAATTAAACCAGTTATAAAAGAATTCTTTCAATTTTAAGGGTTATCAAAATCTATTCTTTGCTTATTTTAAAATCCAAAAAAAATAATTAGTTTCAAATATCTCGGACCAAAACCAATGTTAATAAATGCAAAATGGAAATATGTATTATCATCATCAATAAATTCGGCAACCAATTAATTGAATTCAATATAATATCAAATTTATTATAGGAATATATTTATAATCCGAGTAATACTTGGGTTAACTCCTAGGGGTGAACCTTTAATATTCACCCCTTATATAATATCCAATCAAAATTTGCCATATAATAATATAAAGAAATAAATAAAAAATATATAGATATCATTAATTCTAAATCCTAAAGCAAATATTCAAAACTTTAAATCCTAAACCCAAATTCCTAAAATCTAAACCCTAAAATCCTAAACCCTAAACCAAAACTCTAAACCCTAACCCCAAAACACTAAAATTATGAACCCAAAATTCAAAACCGTAAACCCTAAACACAAAACCCTAAACCCAAACCACTAAACACTAAACCCAAAACCCTAATCTTTAAACCCTAAACCCTAATCCCTAAACCCAAACTTTAAACACTAAACTCTAAACTCTAAATCCCTAAATTCTAAACTTTAAACCCTAAATTATAAACCCTAAACCCAAACTCTAAACCCTAAACTTAAACTTTCAACTATAAACCAAAAATTCTAAATTCTAAATCCTAAATCAAAAAACCTATAATTAATATTTTTAAATTTTTTTGATGCATCTAATATTATTAATTTAATTTTTTTTATAATATTATGTGACAGATTCTAATTGGTTAAAATATAAGGGGTGAATTAAGAGGTTCACCCCTAGGGGTCAACCTAAGAATTTTCCTTATAATCCTAATAAATCTCGGCTAAAATTTTGATATCCAAATAATTTGCCAAACCAAATCTTCTCAGTAATATATTATGCACAAAATTAGACTTACTAACAACCCTAAAAAAAATTTGAATATTGTTTCCTAATGAATGTCTCACCTTAAAATGATCTTCGTTCTACACGAATTCAGAATTCAAAAAAAGATATTGTAGAAATATTTTATGTCGTCAGTATTGATGTCTATTTTAACCTACTTTTTACTATATATAAATACTACATAAATAAGTTATCAATACCCCACCAAACAAATCACTTACCTCTCGACTCACGAATTGTATTATTTGGACCGAAAATTTTGGAAATGGCAGCGGCTCTTCCAATCATTCTGTTGAAGAACATAATCCTGCGCATGAAAACAGTTTAGTTTCCACAAAATATGGTTTTAGTAGATAGAAATTTACCAGTGGTAAATGATACAAAGTTTTCATCCCTTCTTCTAATATTAAAACCATGGAATTTACTAACACCTTTCTATGATCTTTTTTTATAAAATTTCAGGTGTCATTGAGTTATAAAAAATTGGAGTTTTATCTCAGAGACACTAAGTAAATTGATAAGTTGTTTCATAGTTGATATAATTGCTAAGTCTATTTAAGTTATTTTTTACTGTTTTGTAAGATGCAATAGACAAATGTGAAGGATATGACTAGTGACTAAGGAAATGATAGGGAACAATGAATTGTTTCTCATTCCTTAAAATGTTTACCATTTACAAATAATATTTATTACATGTGATTCCTTCTTATTATTTTTTTCCGCAGAAATAATAAAACAAAATTATTTCTTATCAGATTTGAAAAGGAACAATAAGTATCAAATATTATTCACATTTTTCTTATTTTATTCCTTTTCATTCTCTTCGTCTTAATTCCATTTATTCCTTAAGTGGTCACCATTCAGAACAAAAAATCCTGCATACATAGAAACAACATAGTTTCATTTCCAGAGAAACATTGGAAATGTTAAAGTAGATAAAGAGGTATGTAATTTGTAAATTTATTCAAGTTCTTATCTTCTTGATTAACGTAGGGAACCTAACACGTTTTTCTGATTTATATAAATTACCAAATTCACGCATCTGTGAAAAAAGAGTTATGAGAAATTTTTGATGCAAGGGTAATAGAAACTCATTCAAAACATTCCATTATTTGCAATACGCAACGATAGATTGCAGGGCTATAAATTGTTTAAAGAAAAGTCCAGATTCTTAAACAATGCATAACTCAATATCAAGTAAGGGTTTGTTCCATTGCATAATTTACCTTTGTTCTTTGCAATAGTAGGAAGTGGGAACCATTCATCATATCATCAGCCATTTCACTATGCACAGGATTAAGTTTAACCTTGTAAAAAAAAACACATTACCAGGTGAGAACATGAAAAGAAAGAAGGCAGAACAAGTATATCCCCACAATAGTGAGACAGAACACGGTGAGAAGGATGTCAATGACCTATTTTTTATTCACCTTTTTTTTTCTAATCAGGTAAGAACTAAGAAGCTAGATAGAAGGATCCAAATTCAAATACTAGAAGTGGATTTAATGACAGGTGTTATGTTGCCTTGCTGAGTCTTCCCTTGTCACACATGTCATAAACATTAAGCAACACATTTATATAGCTCTTGCTTTTAACCTTGTCGTAATTCTTATAAAAATCATAACTAAATAGAATTCTTTTGAATACATGTAGGTAATTTATAGTTTTTAAAAACCATAAATTAATTTCAATCTTTGTTCGGTTAAGACAAACGAGTTTACCCGATGCAAGCTTAATCCGTTCTGTATCAAAATCTACTCTAATTGCTCTTCCTTGTAAACTTAATCTGTTATGTATACTGCAGTAAAAACACAAAATTATAATTGACATCGGCTAAACATCCACAAAAGAGAAATGATCTATCACTGACAATCAAAATCGTTGTGTATCGAAGTCATCAAATAATCTTTATGTAAGAGTCTGAGCAAATTTGTAATCTAAGGAAATATTTAAAAGGGAATCGGTAACAATGGTTGTCGTGTGAACCATTGTTTTACACAAACGACTAGTTGCACATGCCAAAGTTTTTGTGTGAGATGCCAAGTTGATGTCGTCTTCTTCTTCTTCAGCATTTCTTCGTCATGTTCTTCGGATTGTGTTCTAGGATCGTGTTTTGAAGATTGTCTCAAACTTCAGAATTTGGAGATTAGAAAGAAAAAGAAAGTAGATTGAAGATGAATCCTACACTATTTTTCAGAAATTGTAACATACAATCACAATTTGAAAGGATCAATAACGCGATAGAAAGAGTTTAACAAGGTTTTGAAGAGTTGATAACTTTCAATCGTGGAGAATCAAGATAAACATATTTTTTTTCCAAACAATAATCTTCAACTTTTTAGTTCGAAAAAAAAAAAAAAAATTTCACCTTTTTGTATGTTTAACATTTTTTACGGGTATGGGGCCTATGGACTTCACAAATAATTATTTTGGGCTTTCTTGTTCTCTTCCTCTTCCCTACCTTAATCGAATCAGTGAGGTGCAGCATAGCCCACAATCCATATAAGTTATACCAACAAGCTGTGTTATATAATGTTTTTTTTCATTTCATTATATTTAAAAAGTGTTTACAATTCAATTTATATATATTTTTTTTAGAAAATTAGTTAATAATGCTACATTGAAAAGCAAATTGTCACATTATACTTTTCCTTGTTTTGGTCAACATTGGACATTATTACCCTTATTTTAATTTGCGAAAATATAAAACAAAATTGTATAAAAAAAATCGGAAAAAAAGAAAAGGGAATATAATATTTAATAAATATTTTTCCAGATTAGTTTTGGAAAGATACGATTTAATCAAAATATTTTCGTTTTTAGTTAGAATATGCACTCTGTGTATTAGTCATAGTTCTACTTTGCGTAAAATGTAGATTCAAATTTTTGTAAAGATTCTACGGAGGTGGAGAATGGATCGTTTCTATTCTATCATTTGTTATATGTTCAATATTAGGATATAATTTATATTCTGATGTTTTGTCTATGTTATGACTTGGTTAGAATACATATTCTACACTTTTGTCTATGTTCTAATTTTACTAGAATACGTGTTGATTTATTCTCACCTTTGTTCTTTCTTCTATTCAGGGTAGAATAAATATTCTACACTTTTGTCTATATTCTAATTTTGATAGAATATGTGTTGTTCTATTATAACATTTGTTCTTCCTTCTATTCGGGGTAAAATACATAATCTAACTTTTTTGTCTTTGTTCCAACTTTTTTAGAATAAGTTTCGTTTTATCCTATCCATTCCTCTATCTTCTATCAAAGTATAGGATTTATATTCTACCGGTTCTTCTTTGTTCTAACACTTATAGGATTTATATCCTACCAGTTCTTCTTGGTTCTAACATTCATAGGGTTTATATTCTTATAGTTTGTCATTGTCATATCTTGGTTAGAATTCACAATCTACATAATTTAGTCACAAAAATCTAGAAAAAATCGGATCTAGAAACTGAATATTCTACAAAATCTAAATAAAAATATTTATTCTAATATTTTTAAAAATTATTTTTTAAAAAAACGGAAATAACTTTGCAACTTAGGTTGTTGACGGTTTTTCCACCAACTTCATCGTTTCTTTGCGCTTCCTCTATTCATAATCATTTCTGTATCTTCCTCCATAAGCAAACATGCATACCTATGTTTCGGTGTACGGAGAACTTGTGTCAATAACAAGTGGAACTTCGTGATAGATGAACAAAAAAGAGGGAGAATGGTTTCATTGGATTGTAACAGTACGTCTGATGAGTTACAGAGGATTGTTGTAGAGGATTATGGAATGGACCACACTGTTGTCAAAGTCCAGTTTAGTTATCT
>OVBI01003316.1:0-13234 GCA_900406495.1 Sisymbrium altissimum
TATTATTATCTAATTTCAAGTAAAATTATTAACACATCTCAAATTATGACTTTTACAAATATATTTTTCATACAAAGTAAAAAATATATATATATATATATATATATTACATTTATACAAAATTAAAATTGTTATTGTATGTAAATCTTTTAAATTTACGAAGACATATTATTTCTTTTCTAAAACCAAATATTCAAAAAAAAAAAATGTCCTCAAGATGGGCCAGAATCTAGTATTATATCCATTATGATAAGCTTTGCCGAATTTACTTACTTAAGTTTGATCAACTCAAGCTAACAAAATCATTCAAGTAAATAATATTTATTTTACTTTTTGTCAACAAATATAAATCAAACCAAAATGATTCACTTAGTTAAGGCCATGAAACAAAGTGTAGATAAACTATTGCTGAAAGAAGAACCCGAACACTATATCCCAACTCATTCGCTTTTGAATTTCTTGCAAACTTGATAGTAAAGTTATTGAAAAACTCATTTTGTTTCTGAAATTCATGTAAGCGTGTTGAGAAAATAAACCATCATGTGAGACTAGATATTTACAAAATCAGAATAGTCGATTACAAAAGTCAATTGGTGTTTCTGAAATGCATTCATACATTCCAAAGCCTAAATTGGAGCTTAATACACAGCATGTGGTGATGAGATGCTCTCGCATATATTACGTGTTCTCATCAATGTTTATACTATTCCCTCCTTCCTGCAAAACCATGAAACCAGAAAAAGTATCTGAATATTTACACGCTTCATCGATAAAGTACTATCAAGCCTCACAGATCATAGTATCCAATTGTAAACTGTTCCCTTCTCTAAATCTCCCTATTTTTTCCTCTGACATTTGTGCTTCTCTCTAAACCCGGCATTCTATTTCCATAATGTTGAAAATCTCTTGTACATTCTTTATTTTTGAAAATCTTGTGATTCATATTTTTCTACAGATACCATATTATATATAGGAGATAATTATTAGAAATATCCTTAGGAAACCTCCAAAATAGATTATTCAAATTCGAGAAAATATATGACATGAAAAAACCTTTGATTAGAAGAGATTGTCAAAAGAACCCAAATTTGAACCACTGAAAGACATTCAAAGAGATCATGATTTATTTTTTTTTTCTTATGCCCCAAGTTACACTATGTTTCTAGAAGGGATTGAAATAAAGGTAAGACAGCAAGATGATTGGTTTGTTTTTGTAACACGCAATAGATTTAAACAATGATTTAAATTCAATAGAATAAAACACTAGACTAAAGAATTTTATCAGGAAATTCAAAGATAGAAACTGAATGATTATTCAGGACACAATTCAGAACAAGTCTCGAACTCAACAATAATAATAATATCAATTCACTGTCGTGGCATTAATAACTTTGTCTAACAATGACAAGTTCTAAATTATCGTTTGAACCTATAATTGCAAATAAGCATTAAAAAATAGGATATCACACACAATGGCAAGAGAGAATGGACATCCACAACCTCAACTCACTCTCTTTCTTTCGGAACTCTAGTTTCTCGAACTCGGCATCTTCTCTCCATTGGGGTTCATCATGTACTGAAGGATACATTTTTGAGTTACTAGATGTAATACCCCAGCTGACTAATGGATTTGGATTGTTATGTGATACTGCTCAAAGCAGGTGCTCCTGGTTAGAGCAGGTGCTCTGTCCATCTTTCTTCTCTAATCATTTGTATGTGTCCCTTGAGCATGAAAGGTTTCAAATTGATATATTTAATACCCCAGATGACTAATGGACGTGGATTGTTCTGTGATTCTGCTCAAAGCAGGTGCTCCAGGCTGGAACGGGTGCTCTGTCCATCTTTCTTCTCTACTCACGTTTCTCTAGTAAGAGTGAGTTAGAGGTTGTGTCAATTATATTCTCTCCGTCCTTTTTGCACATATCTGCACATATGAAAATGAAAACACAAAATGCAAGTAGTCTGAAAGGAAATTAGGCTCGAGGTGATGGACTCCATGATTGCTTTATTCATCGCAGCTTGTTGTTGTGATGCCGTGACTGGAGGAGGTTTGGAGAAAACTAGAAATATTCAAAGAAAGAATACCCTCCTTCTAGCGCCAAAATATGTGTGCTGGAATCCCTATCACTCAAATTTGTATTATACATAGGGATTTCATTCTTTGTTACGGAAAATGTGTTTTGAGTAAGAAATAAAATGGAAATGCAAAGCGAGAATAAGAGACAATGAATATGGGAATAGTGATTCTTATTGATCAATAAGGATTTGTACCCCTAAAAGAGGTTGTCTTTTCCAATAACTTTGGCTCCCTATTTATACAAGGATTGACACTTATTTCTTGCCATAAAAAGGGATTATTGCCTTTTAGAATATCGGTTTTGACTAGAAGAATAATTCTGTAACATACGTAAGTTAAATACCTTATTGACTCCTTAGTACCTCGCTCTTCCAGCTGTTCCTCTACTTGCTTTCCATCCTTCTCCTCGAGCTCATTCTCATTGTATTTTGAGCTCGTTGGTTCATCTGGACTTGAGTGGCGAGTAACTTCTTAACCTCCTCTTTGTGGTGGCATGGACATGACTCAGAAGATATCTCCCTATTTTTGCTGATGTGGATGGAACTCAAAAGTGATCTCATAGATGCGAACTGAAAATTTGGGATCCGATACTAATATTGATGTGTATTTATGCCATGAATAGTGAATCTCTTATAATAACAGGATTTTTTTTTTCTTGAAAATCAAATAAACTTGAGAAACAAGTAAAGCTTGGGATACAAGTAAATTTAGAATCTGGTAATAAATAGACTTGATAAATTCATATGTAATTATTTATAATATTTTTCCTTATATGTACATTATAATAAAATGATTTGTAATGCATTTTAAGATGCCGTCTCATTACAAAATTTATCAGCAAAATTCAATGGAAAAAACTATGTTAAGTAAAAAAAAGCGCAACACGCATCAATAGACTAATTCCTATAGCTGAACCGATTGGACTGAAAAGAATAGAAATTATAACAAAACATTTTTAATCTAGAATGAGTATTGTTTTGCTATAAATTCTCCAGAAACTAATCTGACTACAGGGAAGTAATCAAGTAACCAGATAGATAGGAAGATCTGGATCACTGATGAGATCCCACAGCGGGACACAACCGGGACTATCTTAAGGCCACCAAGTATTCCGAGCATGCATCATCGACCACAGACCAGATCAGGCTAATGTAGCATGACCGAGGATTTCAACCGAGCTACCGAGGGACTTTTAAGCCAGATGGAAAGGTTATTGGGATCATTGGGTAACTTTCAGACTTGGACCTCAACTCAGACACTGGACCGCAGCCCATAGCTATCGGACCAAGTCAAGTGGACCAGATCATGAAGACGGCCCAGCCAACTTTTCCATTTTCAGCATCCAGCCCGCGAGAGATTGAGCATGCACCGAGACCATCCTTATTCCACATTCACGCCATCATTGCCGAGCCACCGTTTAAGGTATTTATTTTAAATACAGATTATGCGGACTAATGAGTTTTTCTTTTTTGGTGTTTTGTGTTTATTGCTTTTCTTTTATTTCGGGCAACTTGTATTCGCCCTTTAATTTTATTACCGTTAAGTTGTATTTGCTTCAAGTCCCCTCGAAGGGCATTAACTCCGTCAGCTCTCTTTATAAGGCCTCTCTATGCAATCATGTATTTTGGCAGACTTGATTAATAATAAAAACCGTGTATTCTCTTCACGAGATTATTTTTGCTTAAGTCCTAAAACCGGGTTTTAGCCTTAAGTGTTATCGATCTTATAAAACTCCTTCCACCGAGTTTGTGGCGATCTTTGATCCCCCTGGTCGTTGCCCCATCGTTTCTAGCTCATCGGACAGTGCCGGACGGCCAGCCGATCGAAAAATCGTGATTTCCGAACTTTAGGAAATCATCGAGACGCATCTCGTACCGCGTCCCGCTGTCACCATACCGCGACCTAGAGATCACCGTGCTGCGTCTCGAGTCATTGAGCCGTCTTCCAATTCCCGATCGCGTCTCGCTATCACCACCCCGCGTCCCGAGTATTCAGCATCGCGTCTCAATCCATCGTGTCGCATTTCGCTACCACCACCCCCGCGTCCCGAGCCTTCCGCATCGTGTCCTGAGTCATCGTGCCGCGTCTCGAGAGACTCCCCGCGTCCCGACTCCATCACTAACGCATACCGATAACCTCACCCCGCGTCTCGATACTATCACCACCGCGTCCCGAGTGACCCGTGCCGCGTCCCGAGCAAATACGACCCTCAGTCCGTAGGTGAAATTCGGAAGGTGAAAGAAAAGGTGGGGACGCGGTACGGTGCTATCGGGACGCGGTGGTGAGTTATCGGGATGCGGTACGATTGCTCGGGAAGCGGCACGGGTCACTCGGGATGCGGTGGTGATAGTATCGAGACGCTGGGTGAGGTTATCGGGACACGGTAGTGTTGGAGTCGGGACGCGGTTGTGAGTTATCGGGATGTGGTACGATTGCTCGAGAAGCAGCACGGGTCACTCGGGATGCGGTGGTGATAGTATCGAGACGCTGGGTGAGGTTATCGGGACGCGGTAGTGTTTGAGTCGGGACGCGGGGAGTCTCTCGAAACGTGGCACGATGACTTGGGACGCGATGCGGAAGGCTCGGGGCGCGATGCGGAAGGCTCGGGACGCGGGGGTGGTAGTAGCGAAACACGACACGATGGATTGAGACGCGATGCTGAATACTCGAGATGCGGGGTGGTGATAGTGAGACACGATCGGGAAATGGATGATGGCTCAATGACTCGAGACGCAGCACAGTGATCTCCGGGTCGCGGTACGGTGACTGCAGGACGCGGTATGAGACGCGTCTCAATGATTTCCAAAAGTTCGGAAATCACGATTTCTCGATCGGCTGGCCGTCCGACACTGTTCGATGAGTTAGAAACGATGGGGCAACGAACAGGGGGATCAAAGATCGCCACAAAGTTGGTGGAAGGAGTTTGATAAGATCGATAACACTTAAGGCTAAAACCCGGTTTTAGGACTTAAGCAAAAATAATCTCGTGAAGAGAATACGCGGATTTTAATATTAATCAAGTATGGCAAAATACATGACTGCATAGAGGGGCCTTATAAAGAGAGCCGACGGAGTTAATGCCATTCGAGGGGACTTGAAGCAAATACAACTTAACGGCAATAAAATTAAAGGGCGAATACAAATTGCCCGAAATAAAAAAAAAGCAATACACACAAAACACCAAAAAAGGAAAACTCATTAGTCCGCATAATCTGTATTTAAAATACTTACCTTAAACAGTGGCTCGGCAATGATGGCGTGAATGTGGACTAAGGATGTTCTCAGTGCATGCTCAATCTCTCGCGGACTGGATGTCAAAAACGGACAAGTTGGCTGGGCCGTTCTTCATGATCTGGTCCACTTAACTTGGTCCGATAGCTATGGGCTGCGGTCCGAAAGTTGCCCAGTGATCCCATTAACCTCCATCTGGCTTAAAAGTCCCTCGGTAGCTCGGTTGAAATCCTCGGTCATGGTACGTTGGCCCGATCTGGTCTGTGATCGATGATGCAAGGTCGGAATACTTGGTGGCCTTAAGATAGTCCCGGTTGTGTCGGCTGTGGGATCTCATCATCCTCTCCCCTTTGTGAAGGTTCTGACATAAGAACAACATCGCCTGCATTATATGGGAGCAAGTCAGAAACATTAAAGGTGGGTGAAACTTCATACTCACCTTGGAGGTCTAGCTGGTATGCGTTTTCATTGATCCGTTTGATGACTTTGTATGGTCCTGCGCCACGGGGAGTTAATTTTAACTTCCTCTCCTTTTCGAACCGGTCCTTGCGAAGATGTAACCACACCAAATCTCCTGTTTCGAAATGGACTTCCCCGCGGCTCTTGTCTGCTTTGGCCTTAATCTTCTCATTCCTCTGCTCAATCCGTGGGCGGACCTTGGCATATGTCTTCTTCACGAACTTTGCTTTGGTCACACCATCCTGGCTCAACTGTTCTTCCAGTGGTAGGTGCACTAAGTCTAGAGGGACCTGCGGCTTAAAACCATACACAATCTCGAATGGCGAGAGCTTAGTAGTAGAGTGGGTGGTCCGGTTATAAGCAAATTCAACATAAGGAATGCAATCAAGCCAATTCTTTTGGTTGTTACCGATGGTGGCCCTTAATAGGGTGGTTAAAGTTCTGTTGACAACCTCGGTCTGTCCATCGGTCTGGAGGTGGCAGGACGTGGAGAACAATAGTTTGGTCCCCAGTTTCTTCCACAGTGTAAGTCAGAAATGCCCTAGGAACTTGGGATCCCTATCTGACACGATGGTCTGTGGCAGTCCGTGCAGGCGCACCACCTCTTTGAAGAACAGGTCAGCAATCTGAGATGCATCGTTGGTCTTGCTACATAGCACAAAGTGGGCCATCTTTGAGAATATGTCGACCACCACGAGCACAGAGTCCTTGTGCTTGACCACGGGCAAACCTAAGACAAAATCCATAGATACATCCACCCAAGGCATGGTAGGACTAGGCAAAGGTAAATAGAGACCGTGGGGATGTGACCTGAACTTGGCATTTAGGCAGGTCGTGCATCTAGAGCAGAAACGCTCTACATCTCTCTTGAGATGAGGCCAGAAGAAATACTCGGTGAAGATGCTTTTGGTTTTAGCAACTCTAAAATGTCCCATCAGGCCTCCTCCGTGGGCTTCCCCTGCAATCAACTCTCTCATTGAACTCCTTGGAATGCACAAACGTTTGTCCTTGAAAAGAAAACCGTTGTGCAAGTAGTATGGTCCAAAAGTCCCTCGGCCACACTATCGGAAAAGGTCTCCAAAGTCGGGGTCCTGTTCGTACAACTCTTTGAGATGATCAAACTCCATGATTTTTGCCTCAATTGTGGTGATAAGTGCATGGCGCCGGGACAGGGCATCTGCAACAATGTTCTCCTTCCCCTTTTTATATTTAGTGACATATGGAAAGGTTTCAATGAATTTCAACCACCTGCCATGCTTCTTCTTCAGCGTGGTCTGTCCTCTCAGGTACTTTAGAGTCCCGTGGTCGGTATGGATCACAAACTCCTTAGACAAAAGATAGTGCTGCCATGTTTCTAAGGACCGGACGAGTGCATACAGCTCATGGTCCTAGGTTGGGTAATTGAAGGCTGCTCCGGTCAGCTTCACACTGAAGTAGGCCACTGGTTTGCCTCCTTGGGTCAACACAGCTCCGTTTCCTGTTCACATTCAACCTCAAATGTTTTATTAAAATCAGGAAGGACCAATACCGGTGCATTAACAAGGCAGTCCTTAAGCTTTCTGAAAGCTTCTTCTTGGTTAGGCCCCTATTGAAATGCAACATTCTTTTTGATCACCGAGGTGAGTGGGGCTGCTATGGTGCTGAAGTCTCGGACAAACCGGCGGTAGAAGCTAGCTAGGCCATGGAAGCTCCGGACATGGCCGATGGGCGTTGGTGTGGGCCAATCCTAGATGGCTTTGATCTTTTCTTCATCCACTTTTAAACCCTGAAAACTTATAATAAATCCTAAAAACACAAGTTGATCAGTGCAAAAGATGCATTTCTTGAGATTGGTATATAAGTTTTCCAGCATAAGTGTTTCGAAAACCTGTTCAAGGTGACCGTGATGTTCCTCTAGGCTAGTGCTGTATATCAAGATATCATCAAAATATACCACTACAAACTTAAAGATGTTAGCCCTGAGGACATGGTTCATGAGTCTCATGAAGGTGTTAGGGGCGTTGGTGAGGCCAAATGGCATGACAAGCCATTCAGCGTTGAAGGCTGTCTTCCATTCATCTCCCTCCTTCATTCTGATCTGGTGGTAGCCACTCTTGAGGTCCACCTTTGAGAACACGATTGCACCACTGAGCTAATCTAGCATGTCATCAAGTCGGGGAATGGGGTTCCTGTATTTGACCGTGATGTTATTGATGGCCCTGTAGTCAACACACATCCTCCAAAAATCATCTTTCTTTGGGACCAGCAGGACTGGTACGGCACAGAGGCTGAGGCTCTCTCGAATGTAGCCTTTACTCATGAGATCCTGGACTTGTTTCTCGATTTCCTTGGCCTCCTCGGGGTTCACACGGTACACGGGACGGTTAGGGAGTGGGGCACCGGGGACTAGGTCAATCTGATGCTCGATCCCTCGGATGGGTGGCAGACCAGTGGGAATATCGTCGGAGAACACGTCCTGGAAGGTGTCTAGGAGCTGATTGATGCTCTCCGGGTGGTTTGGTTCGTTAGTTCCTGAAAAATACCCTTCTCGGAAGATCATGAGTAGCACGGGATGCTTCATCCCTAAGAACTTAACAATCCTACTCGGTGTAATATAAAGGGAAGTTTTATCAGATTTACTTACCTTGGCACCTTTGTCCATTGCCTTTTGTAGGTCGTGGATTTCTTGTGGAGAAAGCGGAGCCAAGTTGTGTTTCTTGCTCTGGTGCATGAAGCTATAAACATTGGACCGGCCATTGCGGAGTGTCTCCTTGTCAAATTGCCATGGTCGGCCGACGAGAACGTATCCAGCCTTCATTCACACAAGACTTGGTCGGAATATTTGCCAATGCTGAAGGGAACCTCCACTTGCTCATTGATGTGTAGCTCGGTGTTATCATTGAGCCATCTTAGTCAGTACGGCCTGGGGTGATGCATCCCTCAAGACCAGCTTACAACCAGCAGCTCCTCCCAAGTCAATTCCGACCATGGGGTCTAGGCCAATGACAAGGTCAAGAGTCAAAACTTTGCAACAAGACATCAATGAGGCTGTGGAGAGTTTAATTGCCCAAGAAGACATTGAAGACTTAGCGGACCAACTTAACCACATGAGCATTTCCAAGGAGAAAGCCCAGCCCAAGACATTTCAAACCGGCCAGATTGAAGACTCAAGTCAAACCGAGCCAAATCAATCAGAACATCAAACCGGCCAGGCAAGAGCAAAGGGACTTACCATATTTGGAATTTCGCCCTTTCAAAGCTGAAGACTTCCACCGGGCCAACATTCTGTCCAGATTCATCCCGCACCTTTCCATCAATTCAAATCCCTACAAATCAGTAAAGGTAAGTCTGGTAAGTATTTGAATTATTTGAATATTAACTAATTAATCTTTTTGTCTTTGTCTTTGATTTCCTTGTTTCCTTTTTCATTAATAAAAGGCATATGTTTAGTCTTAGTTTGCAATTTGATTCCTTGTAATTTGCTTCCTGATTTCTTGTAATTTCCCAAGACCCCAAGAAGGGCAACAGCTGATGAACCACTATATANCAAGGTTCCTCTGCAGCATTGTATTTTACACACTTCATCAATAAAGAAAAACGAACTTTCTTCTAAAGAAACTTTTGCCTTGTGCAGCTTAAGAATTCCGGGAATTCTTGCCCTCTTGTCAGTATCAAGTCTCAACCAACAGGCTTGTGGTGACTCTCACTCCGTCCTCTTCATCATCAAACCACCCACCATCCTTTTTGAAAAAGTGCCGCACGGCCAGCAGCCAGGATCCATCCGACCACCTGCTTCCATCTNTTTGTGCAGATTAAGAATTCTGGGAATTCTTGCCCTCTTGTCAGTATCAAGTCTCAACCAACAGGCTTGTGGTGACTCTCACTCCGTCCTCTTCATCATCAAACCACCCACCATCCTTTTTGAAAAAGTGCCGCACGGCCAGCAGCCAGGATCCATCCGACCACCTGCTTCCATCTTCATCATTCTACCGGACTAAATCAGGCGCCGCACGGCCGGGTCATTTCATCCATCAATCCACCAAGCATCCTCAGTTCTTGAGGCTGTATTATCTGGTATCAGAGCTGCAAAGCTCCTAATCAGGTGAAATCTATCCTTGTTTGNTTTATTTGATATTTCATTTCATTTCTATTCTTGTTTTATTCCTTAAAAAAAATAATAATAATACTTCATATTGCTTTGTTTTGATTTCTGAATTCAGTTTCTTATTGTTCATTCATACTTATAAAAAAAAAAGAACATTGATCTTGTTTGATTGTTTATTTCAGGTTAATCCCGAGCCAGTCTTAGCATCAAGGAGACTGCCCGTGTTTGCCTAAAGCCACAACTGATTTGGATCTCTAAACTTCTTCCCTTCTACTTTAAAAATTCGTTTCTGCATTTTGTTTCATTTCATTTTAGTTGTTCATATCAATTGTTCTTCCTTGCACTCATTTTATCTTTAGTTTCTCAAAACCGCATTTAGATCTTTGTTTCTGTAGGCATTAACTCTTAATTTGAAAAATTGCTTGCATTTAGCCTTAAATTATTCATAAAAAAGAAAAAAAAAAAAATCAGCTGCAATTATAGTTTCCTTATTTTTGCATCCACATTGATAGTATTTCATTAATTCAGTCCATAAATATTTTAATTCTTAGTTTATATCATTTGATCTATTTCTTATCATTTGAATTCATACTGACACTTTGAATTATATTTCTTGCAGGTACTTAAACCATGTCGGACACAGGACAGCAAGACCAACTTGCTCAGATCCTAGCCGCCATCACCCAGCTCACAACTCGAGTAGCCAGCATCGAGAACCGGCACAATGTGGACAATGATAGTGGAACTGAGACCGGCAGCACAGATGTCGTCCGACACGCCAACGGTCCTTACGCCCGCGATGGTCCCGCAAATGGGCAGAACAATGGTAGCAACCATAACCGGCAAGCCCGAGGTCTAAACCGGAACCGGGACGAGGAAGATGAGCCATGGCACGGTGGGAAAGATCTCAAGCTGTCTCCACCAACCTTTGCTGGCAGAATCAACCCCGAGGCTTACCTGGACTGGGAAAGACAAATGGAGTACATATTTGAGTACTACAACTACTCAGATGCTCGGAAAGTTGCCTTAGCCTCCTCTCGGCTCACCGACAATGCCTTGGCATGGTGGGATCGAGATGTTGCTGATATAAGAAGGCGCAGAGTACCCCCTACACAACTCTTGGGCAGACATGAGTTTTCAACTCCGGAAAAGATATGTTCCAGCATACTACCATAGAGATCTTCAGAAAAGGTTCCGAAAGTTATCTCAAGGATCAAAATCCGTGGAGGAATACTTTGAGGAATTTGAAACCCTGAAGAACCGGCTCGAAGTAGAGGATTCTCAGGAGACTCTCATGGCACAGTTCTTATATGGTCTACATGACCGCATTGCCCGAAAAGTAGAGAGGCAGCCCTATGGATATCTCGATGAGCTTTTGCATGCAGCCATTCAGGCCGAACAGCCTATTAAGAGAAAGAACTCCTCCATCAGCCGAGCCAAAACCAGTTGGACTCCTCCTCCTTTTCAACGAAGGTTAGACAAAGGGAAGTCTATTGAGCCAGCTTCCAAGTTCAACAAACCAGCTCCAGAGTTCAGCAAAAGCAGCAGTTCTGGATCAAACCCAGCTCAGACTCCACGAGCACGAGATGTTACTTGCTTCAAATGCAAAGGAAAGGGTCATTATGCTCGAGATTATCCTAACCAAAGAGCTATGTTCATCCGAGAAGATGGAGAGTATGAATCTCAGGATGAGATGGAACCAGAGGATTCAGAAGAAGAAGTGACAGATTATCCAGATGTTGGAGAGATTCTAGTCACCAGAAGGTCCCTAAGTGCACTATATGAGCCAGAGACCATCCAAAGAGAAAACATCTTCCACACTAGATATACCGTGCAATCTAAGGTATGTAGCCTTATCATAGATGGTGGTTCTTGCACTAATGTAGCTAGCAAGTATTTGGTTGACAGGTTAGATCTCAAAACAACCAAGCACCCCAGACCATACCGGCTCAGATGGCTAGATGACAAAATAGAATTGAAGATTGGTGAACCAGTCATGGTACCATTCCGCATATGTAAGTATGCAGATGAAGTACTTTGTGATGCTGTCTCCATGCAAGCAGGTCATATTCTCCTAGGTAGACCATGGCAGTTTGACAAAGACACACTCCACCATGGCCGCACCAACTTCTACAGTTTCATGCACAACAACAAGAAGCACAACCTTACCCCACTCACACCACAGGAAGTTCATGAACTTCAGAAAGCCATGGACAAAGGGGCCAAGGCAATTAAGCTAAGTAAGACCAATTTATACATTTCACCTAGTAAAGTTCTTAAATCCTTAGAAAAGGAAACACAGGTGCTACTAATGGTCTTTAGAGAAGGGTATCTTGCAGGAACTGAAGAGCCCATCTGTCCAGAACAAGTAGCCAAGCTACTAGCTGACTTCAAGGATGTATTTCCAGCGGAGATCTCAGCTGGCTTACCACCTATCAGAGGCATAGAGCATCAGATCGATCTTGTACCCGGAGCTCCACTTCCCAACCGGCCAGCTTACAGAGTTAACCCGGAGGAGGCCAAAGAATTAGAGCGGCAGGTCCAAGAACTGATGAAACAAGGATATGTCCGGGAGAGTCTAAGTCCTTGTGCAGTTCCAGTCATCCTAGTCCCAAAGAAGGATGGTACATGGAGAATGTGTGTAGATTGCCGGGCAGTCAACAACATCACTGTCAAATACCGACATCCCATCCCCAGACTGGATGACATGTTAGATGAGCTAAGTGGTGCCACTATCTTTTCAAAAATTGATCTTAAAAGTGGTTATCATCAGGTTAGGATGAAGGAAGGTGATGAATGGAAGACTGCTTTCAAAACCAAGAGGGGTCTATATGAATGGCTGGTCATGTCATTTGGTCTTACCAATGCACAAAGCACCTTCATGAGGCTTATGAACCATGTTCTAAGAGCCTACATCTGTAAGTTTATTGTTGTTTACTTTGATGATGTCTTAGTTTATAGCACATGCTTGGCAGATCACTTGATACATCTTGAGAAAGTACTTGAAACTTTGCGTTTGGAACAGCTTTATGCTAATCTCAAGAAATGTGTTTTCTGCACTGATCAGTTGGTATTTTTAGGCTTTTTTGTTAGTTCACATGGTCTAAAGGTGGATGATGAGAAGATCCAAGCCATTCATGAGTGGCCTACACCAACAACCATCGGTCATGTCCGGAGCTTTCACGGACTAGCCGGCTTCTATAAGCGTTTTGTCAAGGACTTCAGTTCCATAGCTGCACCATTGACTGCAGTGATCAAGAAGGATGTAGCATTCTCATGGGGGGCAAACCAAGAAGCCACATTCCAGAAGCTGAAAGACAGCTTCACCAATTCCCCGGTTTTAGTTTTTCCTGACTTTAACAAAACTTTTGAAGTTGAATGTG
>OVBI01003317.1:0-13227 GCA_900406495.1 Sisymbrium altissimum
ATATAATAAATATATTTTTTAATAAAATGAAATGATCATATATATTAAAAAAATGTTGATTATATAATATTTTGATTAATTGTTGTGAAATTTTAGAATTAGGCTGAAATTCTTTCAGTTAAATATTTTTAGATTTGGAAAAAGTCCAAATAATTCAAATTGAAAATCTTCTAATAAAGTTTCTAATTAATATAAAATTTTATTAAATATATTGTATATTCATAACTGTTTATATTTATTTTTAAGATTTAGTTTATAAAATATTATTTACTAAAAAAGAATTTGAACAAAAAGAAACAAATTATAAACTTTGTAAAATAATTTAGATGATGATAATTGAAAAAAAAATTTCCTTATTTTTAATACATAGAAAGTATTTTAGATATCTATTTCTTATTTTATTATTAATTAATTTATATAAATATAATCCTTATCTATAGAATAAATGAATAAATATTTAATTTTATTTTTAGAAAATTTATTAAGACTTATTTCCATTACATAAAATCTTTAATGTAATTGATTAAATACTTTATAAATAATTTATTAAACCAATGCACTTATAATTTTGATTAAATAATTACTTTAACATAATTTTGTAATTAGGAAATAATAAATATTGGAAGATAATGCAAGATTACGTTTGGTTTAATCCTATCTAAGATTAGAATAAAATCTGTTGCCAAACAAAAGTAATGGCATAGTATGTAAATAACAGATTTTTTTCAAGTATTTTTATAAATGTACTTTGCAAGTAATAATAGTAAGATAATGATCATAAACAAACCTATTACCAAACAGATTTAGTGGCAATTTTTTTAATAATAAAATTTTTAATGCATTTTTTTTTTAAATTGACTTCTCAATTAATATTATAGAGATTATAATTTTTCACTGTAGTAAAATTCATATATGAGTAAATTTAATCTCACATATAGTTATGTTTATGTATTATATTTCAACTAAGTTTCACCAGTATGAGAATAAACAATGATTATAGAATTTGTCTTCTTATTATTAAGAAGATAATACATAAATTTAGAGAGTAAGAAAACAAGATTAGGTCTTTACCAATACAATCATTATATTAGTTATAGGCTAGTTAAGTAGATCATTTTTTTTTAATGAAAAGTAGATCATATTAGTTGTTGTTATTTTGAATTTTTGAATCTTTGTGCTCATAAATAGTGGAGATTGGTTACAATTTTTATGACAGTCATATCTTTGATGCCAAATCATGCTGCATTCTATCTTTGATTTTGCTTTAATTCCAATCACAATTCATCACTATGATATCATCATCATGATCCATATCATACTCAAATTTCTACTCATTTATTTGTATATAATTTATATTTGTCTTTTATGTATATGAAATTATGAATGAATATTATAATGTGAATTTAAGTTTCTATTTATAAATTTAAAACAGTTATGGACTTTATGGCTACATCAATTCCAAGTGATATAATTTAAAATTAAATTTACTCATATATATATATGTATAATATCTAGGTGCAAGTGTTTCATATTATTTTTATTATATTTTACTAATAAATTTAATTGAAATTCTATATATCTTTGAAAAAAAAAAGAATTTACGTTTCTTCTATTCTATTAAAATATGATACATTTTTGAAAAAAACTTTATCCTCATGTATGATTTTCAAGAAATGCCACTGAAATTTAACGAAAATTCTGGAATATTATATGTCTACTTAAAAAAGATGAAAGCTATAATAATAAGACAAATCTACAAAATAGATATATTTGTCTAATTAGATCATAAAGTTTTATCTAGTGATTTGATTTCCTTGCTACAATGGATATAAAATATTTTATATTTAAAAGAAATCAATGTGGAAAATACAAAGAACTAGACTCAAATCTGTGCATGAGTACGGTATAATATTATTTTTAATTAATAAAAAGAAAATTATTAAATTTATAAATACAAATATTAGTTATATAAAACTGAAAAATAATCTATTATGTATTAATTTTTAAAAATTTAATATTTACATAAATTTAATATTTAATTATTAAAAAGAAAATCATTAAATTTATAAATACAAATATTAGTTATCTAAAACTGAAAAATTAATCTATTATGTATTAATTTATATTAAACATTTATGTAAAGTATAATAGAATACATACACTTGATCACATATGATCATATAGAGATTAATTACCATAAATAAAAATATATTAATTAGATATGTATCGAAACAATTTAAAATAATAGGTCCCATTTATTTAATTAACTAAAAACAAAAATCATAATAATAGAACAATATATATGTACATATATTAGATATTAAATCAAATGATAAATATAATTTAATAATATAACAAAAAGTTATTTCATAAACCATAAAATCAAATTTTGGTAAATATACGCAGAAAGTAACATAAAAATATATTTGATAAATATCTACAGAAAATAATTTAAAAATATATTTTTGCATTTTTAATGTGATATATATATATTATTCACATAGTGAAACATAAATTTAATTATAAAAAATATTAGAAATTAAAAGTAAAAATTAATAGAATAGACTATATAACACTTTACTGAAAAAATGAAAATATTAAAAATTAGTCTATAGATATATTATTCAATAATATAAGGAGACATGTTAATCATTATTATCTTTTTAACTACAGATTTTTATAATTTTTCCTATTAAAATATCTAAAATATTTAAATAATTAATTAACATGTTTTGATAATAAAAAAATTTAAGATAACTAATAAATTAACGGATTAGTCTTATAAACGGATTTTTCAACTTTTATAAATTATAATATTAATATAATAAAACTATATATATATATCGATAAATATATTATAAGATATGTTTATTATAAAACATATATAACACTTTAATTATCAATCAATACTTTTAATTTAAAAATTTTCTGCACTACTTATAAATCTCTATAAATAACATTATAAATAATTTGTCATATTTTGAAAATAATAAAAATATTAAATTTTTAAAAATTAATACATAATAGATTATTTTTCAGTTTTATATAACTAATATTTGTATTTATAAATTTAATAATTTTCTTTTTATTAATTAAAAATAATATTATACCGTACTCATGCACAGATCTAAGTCTAGTTCTTTGTATTTTCCACTTTGATTTCTTTTAAATATAGAATATTTCATATCCATTGTAGCAAGGAAATCAAATCACTAGATAAAACTTTATGATCTAATTAGACAAATATATCTATTTTTTAGATTTGTCTTATTATTATAGCTTTCATCTTTTTTAAGTAGACATATAATATCTCTAAATTTAGATGACTTTTTTTAGCATCACATGTAATTAAGTTAAGTGAATTTCTTATTATCGTATGTTTAATATAATCTTTTGGATCAGCTTTAAGAGTATTTGGGTTAGTGTTAGAATAACCCAAGTAATTTACAGGTAAAGTCATTCAGAGTGTAATAAACTTTAATTAAGTGTTAAGAAGAAGACAAATTCATATTATATATTATATGAGTTATGAAATTTTTGTATAGTTGATTAGAATTTTAGCTACTTTAATTAATATAATATGTTATTTATAATTTTTTTAACCATTTAAGTATCTAAATATATTTGAATATATTGATTATTTTTTACGTTAAAACAAAAATGAAATAATATAAAAATCTTTACTATTTTTTTTTCAAGTCGATGATGACTTGATTTTTTTTTTTGTTTATTATTGAAAACTCGTTTTTGTTACTTTTTTTCCAAGAATATTTTGTGTTAAAATATTGAATCTTTTTAAAAAATATTGGAAACATGATTTAGATCTTATATATATTTTTTTTTAGAATGTAACAAACAAATTTACTTGATTGATCGGGTTTACTAATTAATAAATGATTTAAAATTTATCATGTTGTTTTCATTACTTTACATAGTTTTGTTAAGTCTGGAAATAATTTAGATTATTTATAATAATCTGATTAGATTATATAAACATATATATTGGAAACAAGATTTAGATCTCATAGTTTTTGGAATCTAACAAAAAATAACTTAATTAATCAAATTTACTAATTAATAAATGTTTTTAAAGTTATCATGTTGTATTAGTTATCTTATATACTTAGTAAGTCTCGAAATATTTTTTAAATGATTTATATTAATCAGGTTAGATTATATAAACATATATATTGAATTTAATTTATATAATTTTTTGTATAAGATGTAATTTCGGATTTTTAATCAAATACTTATATTATTTATGAGAATAAAATATTTATAAAAAATATTCAGAGAAAATTTGTTATTAAAAATTATTTGAATCTTATATTATATATATACGTTACTATAATATAATAGCAAATATAAGATATAGTAAACTAATATAATGTAATAATACATAGTTATATATATATTTTTTTTAAAAAAAAATCATTTATGTCATAATAGCTATGTTACAATTTTTATAAGCCATGTTATACTTTAATTGTGCAATGTCATTTAAAAAAAAAAAAGAATAAATTTGGTGATGACATCTTACCAATTTACTTAATAAATATAGAATAGCAGATTATCCCGTATTGCTTTATTTGAATGCTCCTTAAAGTTTATGTCAAAATGTCAAACTGAAAAAAAGAAAATGGACGCTTTATATGAGTTCCACTTTAATTTTACTATTATTATTTGCAAAGTATATTTATAAAAATATTTTAAAAAAATCTATTATTTACATACCATATCATTACTTTTATTTGACAAAAAAAATTATTCTAATATTAATAAGATTAAATCAAACATAATCTTGCATTATCTTCCAATATTTATTATTTCATAATTGCCAAGATTATTTTAAAGTAATTATTTAATCAAAATTATAATTGCATTGGTTTAGTAAATTATTTGTAAAATATTTAATCAATTATATTAAAGATATTATGTTATGGACACAAACATTAATAAATTTTCTTAAAATAAAATTAAATATTTATTAATTTATTCTATAGATAAGGATTATATAAATTAATTAATAATAAAATATGAGATAGATATCTGAAATACTTTCTATGTATTAAAATAATAAAAAATACTTTTTTCAGTTATCATCACCTAAATTATTTTACAAAGTTTATAATTTTTTTTTTTGTTCAAATTCATTTTTAGTAAATAATAATTCATAAACTAAATCTTAACAATAAATCAAACAGTTATGGATATATAATTTATTTAATAAAATGTTATATTAATTAGAAACTTTTATTAGATGATTTTTAATTCAAATTATTTGGATTTTTTTCCAATTCTAAAAATATTTAACTGAAAGATTTTAACCTGATTCTAAAATTTCAGAACAATCTAAACAAAATATTATATAATCAACAAATTATTTTTACTATATATGATCATTTCATTTCATTAAAAATATATCTATTATATTACCAGCTTTATCTCAAATGCATCATATTTTATTAATAGATTTTATTCAAAACTCTGATATTAAATTGAAAAAATTATATAAAACTTTACCTCCTGCAAATATGGATTAATAAGTAGATTTTAAAATGTGTAAGGGTTTTGTATTATCAAACAATGTGTAAGGTTTTTTATGTTTATCATATACTTATTTATCATGAGAAATATGAATTTAAACAATTTTCTATCATAATATTTTTGAATTAAATAATAATATTTTAATTTTAATTTTAATAATATAATTTTTATAAAATACATTTTATTTTTTTAGAAATAATTATTTTACATAAATACGGGTTAAAAAACTTTACACCGCACGAAGATAGGTAAAATCCTAGTTCTATTTATTTGCATTTCTTTTTCTTAATATTCAACTATTTTTTACATAGAGTACAAAGTAATTTTGTATTACCACAATTTAATATTCATTAAAATAAAAAGCGTATACCAGATTATAGACGGATATAAGAGATTCTTTTTCCTCCAATAAAAGCATTTCAGATCATGACTCAGTTGTTTTTTGGTTAGCCTATTCTAATATTTTTGTATTTTTTTAGGCCATTCCAAGTCATTTCCCTTATTTTTGTTTATTGCCATTTGATAATACTTTTAAATATTTGACATTGATTTCTACTTTCTATCACTGTCATGTTCGTGTTCTTTCGTTTTTTGGGTTAACTTGTTGCTTACGTTTTTGCAAGACTAACGACAATTGAGACGTAACAAATATGATAATGTTCACCGTCTTTGTCAGTATATATCTGCCATGCTCTCTACGAGTAAATCTTTTGTTTACCCTTTTATATTTGACTTTTCTTAATTACATATATAGGTTTATGATCTAACAAAATTCGATCGGTGTCGTACTTCAATTTTTGCGTTGTTTCATCAACAACATGCAGCATGCCAGCATTGTACGAGTTTTATCGGAGATACATCGACGAAAATAGCATAAACCGCTATACTACCAATTCTGATTATGGTATTTTCAAATATGTACGATTTTGAAATGTATTTAAATTATTATACTTAATTCTATCACATTTCATAGAACGAAACATCTTATTGGACAATTTAGTGCTCACATTTTTCAACAATTTAAACATCGTTCAACAAGTTCACTAGTACATCAGACCATATGGATAAGGGTATGGTCGCATTAACATCAATACTTCCTTCTTCAACTCCCCTAAATACTACGAGGGAGACACCAAAACCATTATTTGGTTCTGCTCGAACCGCAATTGGTTTTCCCCAACCGAAATCGTTATCGTATACTTCAAACCATGGAGAGCTTGTGACAACCAGATAAGTATCAGCCTTATGTCCACCACTTATTTTTGGTTTTGGGAGATTCACATTTCTAACCCAATCCTCCGCAAAAGCCTTGTAATTTTCATTCGTTAATGACCTCACCTGTTCATTTATTTGTAAAGCAGCCCAGCCTAGCCCATGATCCAACATCTCTCCCACCGTTGCTGTAGCCATCGCTTGGTGAGTCACATTCCCGAAACACGTTGTTTCAAGAGGAGGGTTTACCCTTCGTCTCATATCCGCAGCTACTATACAGTGAGACGCTTCTTCACGGTTTAGACCACTCTGTTTGATAATAGATAGCCATAGATGTGCTAAAACCGCTTGAAGAGACGAGATTTTCAGATCGGAAGAATCTATCTCTTCGTTAGCTTTGGCTTTGAGGTCTGATATATTCTTCTTGGTGAAGTGAAAAACTCTCTCTTTAGTTGGTATTTGCCATTTTTGTGGTGTCTTCGTTTCTGGAACTGGAATATGGATCGGATATTCAATTCCCTCGAGGAACAAATCCTTGAGAACAAGAGGCTGAATATCAGAACTTGTACCGTTCAGGCAGATCTTGGACCAAGTGTGGATGAAGTTCCAGAAGGAAGAACCATCGGCCACCATGTGATTGTAACCAAAACTGATGAAAACACCATCTTTCAACTCCGTAACTTGCAACGCAAGCAAGGACTCAGAGATGCCATCAGAGCTTTTGAGATCGTTCGCGGGAAAGAAACACCGTATGAAGTTGGGAGCAGAGTCATGAGGTTGAAGGAACTCGTGTATGGAGACGGAGTCGGCTTTTGCGTGAATGAATTTGGCGCCCGAGCCGTCGCAGTCAACGTAATACGACACCGTATTGTCGTCTGGATTATCTGCTTTGATGAGACGACCAGCTAGCGGAAAATAGATCTCTAAGGCAGTCGAAAGAGAAGCTTGTAATTGAGGGATGATATGGCTTTCCCGGTCGGGTTTGGAAAAGAGGAGACCTCTTTGGGGATAAGCAAAGTTAAGAAGTTTGAGATCATATGGAGTTAGATGGATCTTTCTCGGACCAGATGATTGGTTTACGGTTTTGGGTCGAACCATGGTCGAAGAGACCACGATCACTTCTGCCATTTTAGTTTTTTGGAGTCACAAGTAAAAAGTCCGGAGCAGATGGAAAGATTTGCGGGATAAGATATGCGTATACCATTGGGAATCGCAAGAGTAGCCAAACAAATAATAATAGTTAAAAAATAGGACATATATTCATAATGACATTGGGGCCAAGCAATAATACCAACCAAAAAAAATGATCATAAAAGGACATATGGTTGAAAAGAAGAAAAAAAAAGGACATATAATGAGATGTCACTGTCAATATTTTAAATGCAAATAGTTAGAAACTCGAGTTCATATAAAAACTTGAATTGACTTTTAGGTAAATATTCAAAAGTTTAGCTTAAGAAAAAAATGATCATATGAAATGAGAATTTTGGAATTTGTCTTGTCTTCTTTTTCTCATCTTTTTTTTTTCATAGTTTGAACTCAGCCTGTCCATAAAATCCAGAACTGAATACTCAGAACCATAACCGATCTAAAATTTCTGATTCGATTCGTTTCTGAATTCTCTCGACTCAAAAGTATTCGCTGGATCCTAAATTTAGGATTCACAGATATCGGTTCAGTTCTAATTTTTGTCTGGAATCGAAATGAGGAAACGAATACCTAAAAGTATATTTATTTATCCGTTAACAGTTTATAATTTACGTAGAAATATCCGAAATATAAATGAGAACCAAATTTTTTCTGATATTTTACTGGAAATAGCATATTTGTACTCGAAATAAAAAAGAATACCTGAAAATATTTCAGTTCTTAAAAGTTTTTTGGATATTTATATATGAAATAGTAACATTTTACCTGAATTTTTTCAAAAATATCCGGAATAATTTAATAACCAAAATTTTTTAAGTATTTTACGGTTCCTCATAGTTTTTACCTAAATCGATCCGCAAACCGAAAGAAACCGAACCGGAATCGAACCGAAATTTGTTAAATACCCATTGGTTCTAAACCTTTAGGACCGAAATATCCCGAATGGAACCGAACACAAAAATGCCCAAAATTAGCTTGAACTCATGTTTAACGTCTTCATTTATCTTTCTTGATTCGACAATAAATGGCATTTACTCTAGTGAATTTACTCGTATCTTCTTTTTGCATAAATCATCAGTCAGCAACATCAAATTTGACCACATAGGTTGGATTGTGTCATTGATTTTGGATGAATCTAAGTTAATTGATTTTGATCCCTGTCTCTCACCAATTATGAGCATTTAGGTATTTGGTTTAGTTTTGGATATTTGGTTTTTGAAGTTTATGATCTAATAGGTACTTAAAATTTTTATTTCGGTTCCGAATCGATTCAGGTATAGAAGGTGAGAAACCATAAAATACCCAAAATATTTCGGTTTTTAAATAGTTTTGGATATTTAATATCTGAAATAGTAAATTCTACTGAAAATATTAAATAATACATTAAATAATTGGATATTTATACTCGAAATAACAATATTTTACCCAAATTTTATAAAGTACCCAAAATACTTCTGTAATTCTTTAAAAGATTTGGATATTTATATTTAAAATAGCAATATTTAACCCAAATTTTAAAAAATATCTGAAATAATATTTAACATACCGAATCATAAACTGTTAATGAATAAATAATGAACATATGGTTACATGTATGTATGCTTTTGGTAATGGTTCTTCATTTCGGTTCTGTTAAAAATTGGACTGAACCGATACCCATAAATTTTCAACTCAAAATTAAATAGGTATTTTTGATAAGATCCACAACCGAACCAAACAGGTTATTTCGGGCCGTTCCTGGTTCCGGTATCCAATTCCAGATAATATGCTCAAAACTATCTCCCACTTTGGTATGTCTTTGATTTATGCATTAGGCTTTAATTTCTGGGCTGGGATATACAATCCAATAGTATGCGCTCTAATTCTTAATTTGGTTACCTTGACCATTTAAAGGGTAATTTAACTTTTTGCTACTAAACCTCTTTCTTGTTTCAGTTCATGGCTGCTTATAACAACACCATAGTCCTATGAGAAAAGACTCCAAGAGTCTCGTTCTGGGTTCTCTACCCATATAAGATCTCTTCATAGTGAAATGAGAAAATGATGCATGAAGACCACAAAGCGGCGTAGGTTATGGATGCTATAAACCAGGTTCAAGAACTTAAGGCGGCTAATGCTAAGGTTTTACTTGACCTTGGTGTGACGAAATCTTGTGCTGATTGTGCTGAATCATTTCTTTCTAAGCTTGAGATGCAGTTCCATAACCACTTTAAATCCCACAAATCTGTTGTACTTTAAGCGCAAAGAAAAGACAAAGAAAGTACAATGGGATGCCTGACTGCATACACAAAAATGGTTCATAATTATGTTGCAGTGAAGTACACGCAAAGTCGCCTTGAGAGCCTTTGTTCTATGGGGAATCTTATTTTAGTCAAGGAACTGCGTGTTGGAAAGGACTGTAGGACCACTAAAACCGATTGAGGAATTGCGATAAGATAATTAATATAAACGATAATTACACAAACGATATTAAACAAAATATGTAAAGGAGAGTGATAATAAAATAAACCGTGAGGCGAGATATGATATCTCTTTCCTTAACTCAAATAAATCGCTCGTAAGTGTGATGGTATTGTACGATTTTTGAGTTCCAGGATACAACACAGCTGAGATCGTTTCGCAAGACTCGAAAACGGAACCTACGAACTTATTATTACTATGATATATTCTCAGAATACTTACAATAGACAGAAAGACTTGAGAGAGAGAGGAAGATTTGTTATCGTGAATTGGTGAAGAAATTGTGAGGAAGAGAGGCTTTATTTATAGTTGAAAAAGTGAGAGTTGCGCTCTACTAAAGGAGCTGCACGTGCGCACATGGCGTCTGTTTCGGGAAGTTGAACTGTTGAGTAACTTTCTCCCTGAGACTCGGTCTCTTGACTTATTCAAAATATTATCGGTGCGTAGAGAAGAATTGCGTGTCGTTTAAAACGAAACTGCGTGCTGTTTTTCCATGGAAATGAGCCAAAACTGTAATACGAATTTGGTCCAAAAAAATACATCTTGTTGTGGGCAGAGCTCAGAGCCGAGCCGGCCGATAGCGGTGACGCGCGTTCGCGTGCCTACGTGCACCTCTCCTCTCTATTGCACGTTTTAAACTTGGAAATGAGTGTTTCTATATGAACATTCTAATTTTTGTCTCCATTTCTAATGTGGGACAAAATTTCTTTTCCTCATTGATCAAAATTTGGGTTTTTAAGTTAAACCTAATACTTTCTTTTCATTTGTTCAAATTTTCTTTTTAGCCCACTGGCCTATACTAATATTGGTCCAACAAGGACATCGTGTTCAAAGATGAAAAAGTAGGTATATTCGAGGGTAGTAGTGTGCTCGAGTCCTAGATTTTATTTATGGCCCTCCCTTCCCTTGAACGTAAATAATTTATTGAATCCGAGTGTTTTGTACTCAGTTTTTCTTTTGATATTCAGCCTGATGGTCTTCATCGATTTTTGTACTAATTCAACTTGGATTCCGATGCATATTCCCATAGGACCTCAGGTAGTTTCTTAGTCCAATATATTTTCTTTTTGTCTAATCTTTTCATTAAGTTATTCAAAATACTTTTATTTGAGGACCTATCTATTCTTTAAAGATAATATGATGTTGAAAAACTGTTGAAACTCCAGAGCTTGACTCAAAACAGAAAACAAGAAAGAATGAAAGAAAACTAAAACGAAGAAGACTTGAGATTTGTTGACCCGGTGTTCACCTCCCTTCTCAATCCGAGAAGGAGTTATATCTCACCGGAGCTGGGATTGAACCAGCAAAAAACTAGATCAGTTCTAAACCGAGCTCAAGAACAAGATTACAAATCGTTCTCTCTCTCTCTCGTCGAAGACGAAGACCAAATTAGCCGTTACAACGGCTAGAAGACTTTTATAACTAAGTCTTTTACACGTGCCGTAATCCTAACTAGACTAACTGATCTAACGACTAAGAACGAACCCTCTATAACACCTAGAGACTTTACAACACTTAAGCAAATACCTTTAAGCTAACAAGATCGAAGCCTATAACTACAGATTCTCCACCTTAGGCAAAGATCCACCTCTATGCCTCACCTCATCGCATCCATCAACCTGGACACTCTTCGTCTGCAACCGACGATGAACACTTCTCTGTAACCCGAAGCTGTTTCAGAGCTTCCTTTACCTTGTAAACCGGCAAAACCTTTGTAAATATATCAGCTGGATTGTCATCAGTACCAATCTTCAAAACTCTCACTTCTCCTTTGTTAATCAAATCTCTTCCAAAATGGTACTTGACAGCTACGTGTTTGGTTCTCTCGTGAAAAACAGCATTCTTGGACAATGCTAAAGCACTCTGAGAATCACAATGAACTTCGAAAGCATCTTGAGTGAACCTCAGCTCTTCTCCAAAACCTTTTAACCAAACACCTTCCCGAATTGCTTCCGCCATTGATATGTACTCCGCTTCTGTTGTAGATAACGCAACTACCTTTTGAAGTTGAGACCTCCAGCTCACCGTGTTGCCACCAACTGTGAAAACAATACCATTTAACAACTTTCTGTTGTCTAAGTCTCCTGCGTAGTCAGAGTCACAATAACCTTTAATCTCAAAGTTTTGTTATTGTCTGTAGCACAATCTGACACTAAGCGTTCCTTGAATGTATCTCAAAACCCATTTAACTGCTTTCCAATGGTCTTCCATAGGACAACTCATAAAACGTCTTAGCAAACCCACTGGATATGCGAGATCAGGTTTAGTTCTCACCATTGCATACATGAGACTACTAACTGCACTCTGATAAGGTACATTCTTCAACACCTTATCCTGCCTTATCTCAAGCTCAGTTGGGGACTTTAGCTTGAAATGAGCTCCCATGGGTGTTGCTACGGGTTTGCATTGATCCATCTTGAAGTTTGCTAATACCTTTCTCAAATAGCTCTCTTGTGAAACCCATAAGTGACCTGTTGTCCTATTCCTCTCGATTTCCATACCGAGAATCTTCTTAGCATCTCCCAAATCTTTCATTTCAAATTCGCTACTCAAAAGAATCTTAAGTTTCTGTACCTCTATCTTGCTCTTAGAGGCTATGAGAATGTCATCAACATATAGAAGAAGATACACCAGCTCCTTGTTCTCCACCTCTTTGAAGTAAACACAGTTGTCTCGTTCACATCTGTGGTACTCATTCATCCTCATGAAGTCATTAAAGCGTTTATTCCATTGCCTCGGAGACTGTTTTAATCCATACAAGGATCTCTTTAGTAAACATACTTTGTCAGGGTACTTCTCATCTATAAAACTGTAACATCCCGATTTCTGGTATATGAAAACTTATGTGGAGAGGTTAAA
>OVBI01003318.1:0-13211 GCA_900406495.1 Sisymbrium altissimum
TCGTGGTTTGTGAGTTCCGTCAATGGCAATAACAGAGGTTGATTCTCTACAGGAAGAAGAGATTAAGGAACTAAGAATGGTTTAAAAAAACAAAGCAGAAAAAGCTTCTGAACACCTATTAAACCGGAGATCTTTTTCTTGATTTGGTTGAGAAATTTTATTTGGAATGAACACATAACAAATCATATCAGAAGGGAAATTAATAAAAAAATAAAATTACAAGACCTTAAATCAAGAAAGGTGCTTATGTTTAAAAAACAAAACAAACTAGACTCATGAAAGTACCGTGGAGACTGTCCGCGAGCACTCTTAGAGAAACATGAGATTCTCAACCTTAGCAGGGAAGATAGAGATTGTACGACGATCCGAATCATCATCCCAAAATTGAAGCTTCTTATCTGTGATTCCTTCAATGTCGACTCTTCTCATGCTTTTGTTCTTGGGATCATAATACAAAACATAAAATGGTGGTGCGCGCAAAGTTTCTGGCGTCTTTTTTTGTGGGTAAATTTCTTTCTCCATTCAAATAATATTTAATAAGATAAATATTAAAATATCCATGTTATTATCTAATTATGATTAATTTTGATCTAAAATATATTCACAAGTAACTAATATTAAAATTACTATTTTTACAATTACAAATTTATTTTATAAATTTATAGTGATATATCATGGTTTTTATGATTTTTAACAATTATAGAAATTGTATATATAGAGTTTTTTTAGTGTTTTTGAAGTTTTTTTTATAGATTTATGTACGTTTGGAGTTTAATTAGATATATTGAAGCATTTGTGAACAATTGGAACTTAGACCACTTCCAATGGAGGTTCAACCCAAGTCTCTAATTTATTAAACAAATACAAATAAAAAAAAAGGAGGAAAGAGACATTAGAAACAGCTCTAAAAGTCTCTCCATTAGAATCTTTCTCTAATGAGTCTCTACAAATGTTAACATATGATATGTTCAAATTTTTAAAAAATAAAAGAAAATATAATTACATTAAAATTTGTATTAAAATATTAATATAAAAAATTTTGGAACTCCATTACAACACAATTACCATTGGAGGTGCTCTTAGTAGCTGAAAAGAGCAACTCGGAGTGCATATTTGGAGTGTGCGTCGAATGCAGCTCACTTCCGTCGATCAATGCAACTCATTTGCGTCGATCGATGCAGGATGCGACCATAGTTTTGGACGAGTTTTTACAAGTTTGAAGAAAAAGGAAATTGCTCCAGAAGTTTCCACTATTTACAACTTAAGTCATTTTCGGATTTTAGACTATATTTAGGTTTTTTCAGGTCATTGTTTAGACCTATCTTTTATTCTATCATTATTTTAGAGAGAGAGCATTTGGAGAGAAGAATTCAAACTCCTTCAGAGAAGATTCAGAACTCCATTAATTCTATTCTTATTTCTTTTATGTAATTTTATTCAACCATGTTTATTGCTTCAATCTCCATGTCTGAATAATTTACTAGTTAGATTTAGGATTTCTCATTAGGGATTTCATAGATTGCTAAGTTGATTGGTTAATTAAGGATTATGAACACTAGTTCTTCATCTAGGTTGTAATTAATGTTTGATATGAACTGAAATGTTAGATTACTGATCATAGGTTGATTCTCGCAACGACAGTTGGTTAATAAACTGAAAGAACCTTAGATGAGACAAATACCTATGCAAAAGAATTTGATTTAAGGATTTTGTGAACAGATTAAACCTGAGATTAAACCTGAGATTATTGTATGTTTATAGTTTAGAACTCGCAAAGAAATTTGGTTTTTCAGGTTTTAGACATAGATAATTTTCGCTGCGACGGCTGGTTTACTTTATCATTGTGTTTCGAGTTCTAGAACACTAGAAGAATCCTGATTTACTAATTTTCTTGCATTCCTGATTTCCTTAGAATACCGTGGACTTGGCGTTTTCTCTTATTGATCTTACAAAACCAATTTACTGCATTCTGTCTTTTAATTACAATCATTACTGTTTAGCTTAATTCGAAAGCTTAATAATATATTGTGTGAATCTTGAGTCTCTGTGGAATTTGACTTCTAAATACTGTATCGATCTCTTCAGATTGGAGAGTAGCTCTAGAGTAAATTTGAGAAGATCATATATAAATGCAGAAATTAATAAAAAAATAACTAAAATATAAATCTATATTTTCTACGAGAAATCATAAAATTACATTTTCTACTAGAAATCCAAAAATTATACATGCCCACCAAAAAGGCAAAATCATATCTTTGGTCAAAACTGCAAAATTATATTTTCACTAAAACCGTAAAATCACATTTTTCAGCTAAACTACGATATCACAAATCAATGTTTTTTCATCAAAACAAAACAGCAAATTTATATTTTTCTACCGAAATCGTAATAACAATTTCTTGCCAAAACCAGAAATCAAAACTTTCTGCCAAAACTACAAAATCAAATTTGCAAAGTACGTTATCTCACTAATATTTAATTTTTTGATTTTCCGGGAAAAAATAATTTTACGATTTTCAGTGATAAAACTTAATTTTGTACTTTTGGCACAAAAAATAATTTAGTAGTGTTAAATAAATATTGCTAATATTTCATTGTGTTTTTTAATAGTATAATTTCTTACAAGCAATCAAGTTGATGTATTGAGTGCTTAGGACTAAACATATATATAAAAATTAAAATAATTTCCATCCTTTGGACAATGACAGGATATAATCTAGTTTATTGTATAAATTTATTAATTGTATAATCCCATGAATGTAAGTGTATTTAAAGTTAAGTAATCTGTATGATTTTAAATGACATAATAAGTTGCAAATACTTTTCTTTTTAATGAGTTTCTAAATTTTTATTCAAAATATTTATATGTATATTATAAATCACACTTAAGAATAATGCTAATAATTTATAGTATTTTTTAATAGTATAATTTCTTACAAGTAAACAAGTTGATGTATAAATAACTAGATTTCTTGTTATTAATGTTGGTTTTAAGATTTGAAAATATATGTTAAAAGCAATGACAAGGACAATGTCAATATTTAGTAGTGTTAGTGTTTAAATTATATAAGTACTTATAACAAATCAAGTTGATATATTAATAACTACTATATTTTTTTGTTATTAATAGTAATTTAAAAACAAATCTTAAAATGTAATCAGAGTTATTGTAAAAACTAAATGTAATCAGATGTTTCCATAAATCTTTAAGGAAATTTCTAAATCCTTCCATAAGTTGGTTTCAGCTCTTGTAGGTCCATCCTTCCAACTCGGCCCAATTCTATCCCTCGTCTTTTGGTTCAGTGGTTTTCTCCGGTTCGTTTTAAGTTAACAGTTCTGTTTTCTTTGATAGACAAAACATCGCGATGTTTCGAGAAACATCGGTATGTTTACGAAAGACCTTGAAGACAAAGAACGAAGCGAAATGAGACGGAACGGAAGGTGTCAGCCAGCTCGGTCTTCTTTGGTGACAGAAAAAACCGAGCTGGTCTGCTTCCACACCCATCATGCTGACCAGCTCGGTATCCAGGATGAGAGGAGACCTTCCAATAACTCGTAGGATGCATCCAGCTCGGTATACTGCAGGGTGTCGGCCAGCTCGGTGTCCAGGAGGGAGGATTTTACCGAGCTGACTGTCATATGTCGACCAGCTTGGTATCCGAAGTGAGGGAAGAACCGAGCTGATCGCTCCATGCTGTCCGTTACCGAGCTGGGTGCAGCACCCAACTTGTGGATGACATAACTTCCTCGTATGAACTCCGTTTGATCTGATTCTTCTTCTAGGAGCTTCATAATTGAGTTGAGAATATTCTCCAAGTGTTTTAATATGCATAAGCCTTGTGGTTTGGAATATACACCTCGATCATTGAACGTATGTCCTTTTCAGCTCGGAACTCTCGGAAAGTGTCAGTCAGCTCGGTTTTCAGGAAGGAAAGGGTAAAACCAAGCTGAATGCATCATGCTGACCACCTTGGTATAAAATGAGGAGGATGATACCGAGATGAATGCATCATGACATTCATGTGCTGATTGCTGATCTTGAGAGCCAAATGGTACCGAGCTGGACGGTGGAGAGCACGTTGTTCATCCAGCTCGGCCAACTTTTTGGCATGTATGCCCTTTTCTTTGATTCCATATGTTTTCGGGAAAAACTTAGTTTTTCTAGAAATTTTTCGTAAAAGGTTTTCCAAAAAATTGTTAACGATAAGTTTTTCAGAAGTTTTCCCGCGAAACCAATTTGAGCACTATGGAGGCCGAGCTGGATGTCTTGGTAAGGCCTTTGTATGCTGATTGCTGAGTTTTTTCAGTGAGAAGGGAAGATGGTGTATACGAAGCTGGATGGTACCTATTCCGAGCTGGGCATCTATGTTCTGTGGTGGAACGTGAGACATCTCCCAGAGATCAGCGTCGGAGGTCGCTTGGTTCATGTATATAGAATACTGCTTAAGGAACACCTTAGACAACTGTGAGAATTTGTCGTTGGAGTTCCTTTCAAGCTTTGAGAACCACTTAAGAGCGTCGTCTTTGAGGTTCTCGACAAATAGGAGGCAGTAACCTGCGTCCTCTTCTTCCTTCTTGAACCTCGCATGCCCCATGGCGATCCTAAACGATGTTAATTGAGCCTTGGGGTAAGTTGCTCCATTATAGGGTCGGATATTCATCTTCCTGGGATCCGAAAGTCTGGTTATGGTGATTCGGTAAGTGAAAGGAGTTTTCTGAGCCTCTTCGAGGACACGTTCAATTTCGGGGGCATCACTAGTTGCTCGATGGACTTGGGATTTAACCTTTTTCATCTCATCGGCAGTTTGGACCAGCTGTCTACGTAACTCTTCTAGTTCGCTTTCTCCGACTGCCCTCTGAACATCATCATCGTGTGCTCGAAGAACGTCTTCTTGTTCTCGCAAGATAGCGAGTTCTTCGTCAGTTAAATCATCTTCACGGTCCGAGAGATCTACCACATCCTCGGGTCGAGTGCTATTGTTTTGACCCTCGGAATTAGGGTTTCCCTCAGCGCGTGTTTCATTGACTACCGGTCTGGTAATTGATGGGTCTAAGGGGCGATTGCAACGAAGGTGCGGCAGTAGGGTTGATCCTGCGAGAAGATGGTGTTCGGAAAGAACTTCCTCGCGGATCACGCCTTAAAGCTCCTGATCCTGTTGGAGTAGCGAAATCGAGACGCTTTCTCAAAAGAGAAGCTCTGGATTCCTTTTCCTTTCGGAGATCTTCGATCTGTTGAGTTAGGGTTTCCGAAAGCTTTTCGTGTTCCTGATTTTTCTTCTCAAGAGCCAGCACAGAGGATCGAAGCTGAGTAATAGTGGTTGCATCTATTCCATCTCCCTCTAGATGCTGAGTAGATGCAGGGGGTTCGTCTCCAGCCATAGTTCGAGGTTTCGACCTAGGGTTTTCGCTTTCAATAGTAAAGATTTCTCGTATCCCCTCCTTCTAGCGCCAAATTTTGGGAACCAGAATTCACCTAAATGTATTTTCGGAAAGTTGATGTGAGGATCCGAGAATCTTGCGAGAGAAAACGAAAAGCAAAGTAAAAATATCAAAAAAAGAAATTAGGTCAAAAAGAGAACGAACTTTTATTGCTAAATTGNTAGTAAAGATTTCTCGTATCCCCTCCTTCTAGCGCCAAATTTTGGGAACCAGAATTCACCTAAATGTATTTTCGGAAAGTTGATGTGAGGATCCGAGAATCTTGCGAGAGAAAACGAAAAGCAAAGTAAAAATATCAAAAAAAGAAATTAGGTCAAAAAGAGAACGAACTTTTATTGCTAAATTGTGTATTGCGAATGTATAGAATACGTTACAAGATGTATATATCGATCATTATTTATACTAAAACATCCTAAGTCCTAAATAGCCTAAGTTTCGATGTGGGTCAAAGGTCTTTTCCTTTTTCCGGCGCCTTTTCCATAAATATTCGAGGAAACTTCTAGAACCTTCCATAAGTTGGTTTCAACTCTTGTCGGTCCATCTTTCCAGCTCGGCCTAATTCTATCCTACGTCTTTTGGTTCAGTGGTCTTCTCCAGTTTGTTTTAAGTTAACATTTCTGTTTTCTTTGATAGACAAAACATCGCGATGTTTCGAGAAACTTACGAAAACATCGGTATGTTTACGAAAAGACTCTGAAGACGAAGAACGAAGAGAAATGAGACGGAACGGAAGGTTTCAGCCAGCTCAGTCTTCTTTGGTGACAGAAAGAACCGAGCTGGTCTGCTTCCACACCCATCATGCTGACCAGCTCGGTATCCAGGATGAGAGGAAACCTTCCGATAACTCGTGGAATGCATCCAGCTCGGTATACTGCAGGGTGTCGGCCAGCTTGGTGTCCAGGATATAATCTAATTTATTGTATAATATAATTAATTGTAAAATTCCATGTATGCAAGTTCATTTAAAGTTAAGTAATCTGTATGATTTTAAATGATATAATAAGTTGCAAATACTTTTTTTTAATGAGTTTCTAAATTTTTATTCAAAATATTCAATATATATATATATATATATATATTATAAATCACACTTAAGAATAATGTTAATATTTCATAGTGTTCTTTAATAGTATAATTTCTTACAAGCAATCAAGTTGATGTATTAATAACTAGATTTAATGTTATTAATATTGGTTTTAAGATTTGAAAATAAATGTTAAAAGCTAATGGCAAGAACAATATTAATATTTAGTAGTGTTAGTGTTTAAATAGTATAAGTACTTATAAGAAATCAAGTTGATATATTAATAACTACTATATTTTTTTGTTATTAATAGTAATTTAAAAACAAATCCTAAAAAGTAACCAGAGTTATTGTAAAAACTAAATAGATGTCAAAAATATAAGGAACTAAATTCAAAAATCCAGAGTTTTTAGATAATATTTGGAAGATTAATTAAATGTATAAAGTTGATAAGTTTTATGTTTATTAGTTATTGTAATAGATTTTAGCTTGTATACATGGAAGATTTTTAGAAGGACTAAAATACCAATGTTGTGGTAATATAATAGTGAAAATAATGAATTAAACCTATAAAGTTGTAAATATAGAAAAATAAAATATGCTAAGTTAAAAAATATATCCATAGAAATTAATAAATTTAGAGATTTTTTTTAAAAAAAATCATTAATACTGTTGAAAATAAACATAGAAGACTAAGAAAATTATTATAGCTGAGAACTATATATAAATAAATGTGTTGAGCTCCTCAAACTCCTCAAATATTTTATTTTCTAAAAGCATTCTTAATTATAGTACTAAGATAGTTAAAAGTTGAGTAAAATGGATCCTAAAATGATGATAAAAAAAACTTTAACAAAACGCGATGTTTCGAAGTGGTTGCATTTACCAAGATCGAAGATGGATAATATAATGATGAACATAGGAATTCCAATGCCCCGAAATGGTATTCAAATGGAAATTCAGGACAATGATGAATCATACTGGGTAAACGTAAATTGTGCTGGTAATGGTTATTTTATCACAAATGGGTGGAACAAAATCATAGATGCAAAAGGTCTCGAAGAAGATGATGTTATCAGTTTATATTGGCAAAATACCAAATTTATTTTCTCTACGTTGTGAGTCTTATTTTGTTTTCTAATTTTTTTTTTTAGGTTATTATTATTTGTTTTTTAAAGTTAGGTTAGGTTGTTTATTTATTTTGTTTATTAAAGTTATTTGTTTTGTGTTTTTGTTTTATGTGTATATATATGACCCATCTCGATTTGCATTGTCATCTAAATTTAGGAATTCATATGACCCTGAAAGCCATATGCAAAAATATGTTATTATGATGTAGCTATATAACATACTAAAATTATTATTTGTAGAAATTTAAATATATAAATCGATGCTAACATTTGTTATTATGGTTTAAAATGGTGACAGCCGACCGTCTGATGCAGAACAAGTGGATCAGGGTGAGAGCAGTTCAATGCTGGAGTGACAAATTATGCAAAATAAATAATGGTGGAACAACCTAACAAAAGTTGAATGGCAAATATAATAAGTTGTGATATAAAAATATTATAAGCGCGTAAATCCTTTTGAAGTGGAATCCGGACCTTTATGCCGATGCGATTGAGATCATCTCTGTACTGTGGGCGAAACCCGAGCGGATGCAAGCTTTTTTCTTTCAATAGCCGGCCAAATGACTACAGGATCATCGGTCTACTCTACCTCAATTCACCATTTCGAACTTTATACAGAAGGTTTTTCCGTACCAGCTTCTTCTACCTATACCGCAGTTGATAATTATATAAATATTATAATTTATTAATTTTCTGTATTTTATATATGCCAAAAAATTTGTATAAATAAAACTGTATTGATTAATAAATATAATCTATAATTTTTTTTTTTCACAACAATTTTTTTCTGCACTTCTGAAACACACACGGCTACATAGCTAACAAAATTAAAGACGAATAATAGTTGAACTTTGCCTCCAAAACAGACAAATTATATCTACACAGATCTATTTTATGAATATTTCTATCTCTTTTGTATCTCGTATTTTGAATGTTGATGCAGATCCTGGTTTGCCAAAGATGCTCAAGTACAAGGTTTTAACTTCTCCTATGTTAACTCTTTGATTCCAAAATGGTTGATACACAAGTCGAGTGTATTTGGATGGATCTATATTAAAATGTATGATCATTTTGCGGCATAAAAATCACATCTACTTTAGAACCTTCTTGTCAGTTAATACTATCTGAAGAGTTTCACCATTGAATTTTTTTCTTTCAAATACTCAATAGCTTAAATTTTAACGCCAAGTCTCATCAGTAATTATTGTTTATATGTGCCATGGAAACAGAAAATTAGCTGTTTACAATATGATTAGAATTTTTTTTACAAAGAATGCAATTGCAATAGTATGGATGAGACCTGTTTGAAACGTGTATGTATGTATGAGCATTGGTCTAACTGGCTTACTAAATTATAGTGTTACTTTAAGATGTTGATCTCTATTCCGGTTAGGTTTGGTTTTAGGGTATTGAACAACCCACTAGGCACTAGTTGCTTTGTTTTGATTGTATTTGTACTGTACTTTTATTTAGAACTCAATCGTCGTAGATTCACTTGCGAAAGATGCCGTTGAATCACTTAATGGGCCTCTGAGTAGTAAATTTGGTTGAACAAAAGAAAAAAAACAACCCATTGTTTAAGAAGAAGAAGAAAAAACAAAGAGAGAAAAAAAAAACACATCTCTCTCCACCACAGTATTTTCCTCCACAATATCTAAAACTAATAAAATATATCCAAAATATCTGAAATATACCCAAAAATCTAAAAAAAATATATATAATCGAAATACTTAAAATATACTTATAATATCTAAAAATTAAGTAATACTTCCAGTTTTTGGGTTATTCGGATATTCGATCGGATATCGGACAATATTTTGAACCGAACTATATTATCCACAAGTATCAATGACCAGGTATCATCGGGCATTTTGGTCAAAACTAAATCCAATCTGAATTGTTTATTTTTAGATCAATTCTGGTTCGGGTTTTCGGGTCTGAACTGTTTTCCAAAATCTAATGAGAACCTTGTGAAATCTTTAACTTCAGTCAAACGTCTTTCTTTGGAATTAATACCCTTAAAGGTATATATTCAGAATTTCATGCAACTAGTTAGTTTAATCCATAATCCCTTACATGGACCACTTCATTTTGATGTCATTCATTTAGAGTATCTTGTTATACTTTTCTAAATAGACCAGATGACACAATTCTTCGAGATATCTAAGTTTAAATATTTTAGAATGTGCAGTATCGTAAATTAAATTTTAAAATCACGTTATTTATTATTCCAGATGTTTTAAAAATTTAAGACTATGGTCAAAAAGATATAAAAATATATTTGACAAATTTAGATGATTATTCTAGGTTTTTGTATGTTTGGTTTAATGTGTTCTTGGAATTTAGACTATCTGGTTATAAAATTGTTATTCATTCTAACGATGATTTTGAGCTTTAGTAAGTAAGCTTTAGACCATTGGCACTGAGAATATCAGGTTATGAGCAAATTGAGCAATCTATGAAATGTACTTATTTATTGTATACTAGGTGAATATCCGCGCATACGCGCGGGTTTTATTTTATAATATTTTTGTTTTTATATGTGATGTATTCATTATCAAAAAATAGTATTTGTGATGTAATTTCTAATATATTTACTTTTCTGTTTCTATATTTTGTTAAATATAAGAGGTACATTACATATATTAATAAAATATCAATTATATACCAAAATTTCATTATCCATGCAAAATTTTAATTAAAAAAAAATTAAAAATAATAAATAAAAGTAAATATTTTTTTAAATATGTGTAAAAAGCTTATAATATCAGTTTTTTAAATATAGAGGTAGAGTGTTTGATATAATCACTATAGATCAGTGGAATAAAGTCAAAATATATGTCCTAATAAAACATACCTATAAAATATTTGGAAAGAAACATACTAATTTATTTGAGTTAACTAAATTAGTATTAATGATCTACTAAGAAAAAATACTATAATGACCAATCCTTTTAGACTTTAAATTATAACTGATCCAATCTTTTTGTTAGGGCAATTAAGGGGATTCAATTAGTTCGTTTAGCTAATCTATTACTTCTTTGTTGTAGCTAACGTAATTTGGTCTTTCTTTGGATCGATTGGTTCATGATATAATTTGGCAATTACGTAAATAAAGTTTTTAAGCTAGTGCAATATAAATTCTGCTCATTATATATTGTGATGAGTTATAACATATTTGTGAGTCAATCAACTGTTTGAAGATGAATGGTTTTTTCGATCTGGGTAAGTAGTTGGAGAACTTTCTGTTAATAGGATTTCAGGAGTTGTACATTATTTTCCTTACAGCCCATATGTTCTTTTCTTGTTTTTCTTATCCTCTTGTATATCTCCATTTCGACCCGTCACCGTTATCTCTCTCTCTTTCATTGGTAAGTACAATGCATTAACCACATGACAATGTACACTTGTATGCAATCAGTCAATATCTGTGTGCCATCTAAGTTTTAAACAGCTCCAAGCAATCACCTTTCTCCAAGATATATTTTATTCTTTGGAATTAAACTCAAATGTTGTGGGCTCATGATCTTGGTGTCAGGCTCATCCAACTACTCTTTTCCAAGCGATCACTATGGCAATCTAAATTAGCATATCGGGAACTACTGTTATTGTCAAGTTGTTTTTTTTCCTACAACTTCCTAAAATAATCTATCAGTCACACAATAAGAACTAACACTATATCAATCTTTGTCCTAATCATAGAAAAGGGACTCAGCAATGAAGTCAAATCAAATGATCATTAAAAATGTCAAATGATCTAAATTGACGCCAAATGTATATTGTATAGATCGTACAATGTTAAATTCGAGTCGCTTAATTGTACGTACTTTCTTGATCTCCACCTTAAGCTTCTCTTGTTCAATGTCTCTCATCTTTGCCCTTTTCCTAAAAGTCTTGTTCTTGAATATTGAGACTTTGACAGTTTGAGACTCCATCTTTGCATTCGAGACCATGGCTTTGACAGCTTGGCTTAAAAGTTAATATTTAGATTCATCTTACAGAATCAGATAGTAAGAAAGACAATAACAGACCTGCTCTTGGAGTGTCTGAACGATATGCATGCTTGCTTCAATTAAATCTTTCCTTTTCATTCTCCCTTGTGACAATATCACTTAAATCCTTAACTACAATGAAAAGACCAAAAATAGTAAAAATACTTGAATCACGTTGGTATTTCAGCCTAAACCTTTGCAGTTTCCACTATTTTGTGTACAATGTCGGTATGCAAGGACGAAATGTGAGTAAAAAAAGCAGAGAAGAAACTAAACAAAAAAGCCGAGAAGAAGCTAAACAATCTGAGACGTAAGCATAATCAGAGTTGGGAAAAAAGTAACTTAATGAAGTAGAAGACCTTGACAAAGTAGGAAGGTAAGTAAGATTTGATGGGGAAAATTAAGAGATCTGAGAAACAGTTGTTTTAAATACAGACACTCAGATTCAGCCAAGTCAACCAAATTTTACATTCCATCAAAAGAATGCCGTAAGAGAATAAATAGCTTTCTACATAATGTAACTTTCAGTAGAATTTTTTTGAAAATGTTAGCCATAGTGAAAATTATCAGTTACCAAGACTGAGACAGGGATAGCATCCATCGAAGTTTTTTCTTTCACCCTGCTCTCAAGCACCTATCCACAGTAGATAGATCAGATCAAAATAATTACTTACAAACAGTAAAACCGTATATATTCTAAAAATGGTGTGAGACCTGCTACTGTAATCTCACCAAAGTATCTATTAGCTGTTGATCAAGGAAAAGCATCCCAACACACATTACACAATAATTAAAATGCAGGGGAAGCTTCGGCTTTAACACCTTGTCCAGAATCTAGAAGCTTTAGAATCTGTTCAGCGTCACTTACAATTTCTTCCCTAAGGCTAGAAATAAATACTCCACGCTATCCATTAAAAAGAAGCAAATAGGTTAAATATAGACTATCCAAACAATCGAGTAAGGAGCAGTTTGAGTTGGAGGATTACTTTTCTTCGGATAGTCACGACGCAATTCGGACAGCGGTAGAGATCGAGCAGTTCAGAGCCGTCTTTTCGCGAAGAAAAATTAGCTTCGTAGATAACCTTTTTCTTCTAATTATTTGATCAATCGTTGTCTGTTTAGATTCATATGAAAGAGGATGAATCAAAGAAGGAAAACAAAGAGATAAAACCGATTAGTTTCTTTATTTAATTCGGCGCGGATTGTGGGAGATGATCATCTGGAGAGTTTGTCGAAAAAAAAAAAAAAATCATCTGGAGAGTTTCTTCTAATCTAACACGCACACGGGCAGACGACGTCGTTTTGAGCTTTAGAGACAGGTGTCCTTTTTCTGGCGTGTTGACGTACCACACAGGAGAGAGGTATTCTACTTTCATATAATAGATTTACAGGCTTTACCAAAGAAGAATAAGATATGCATATTAAAGTATACTACAATATAACCTCTATAAATTAATACTCGATAAATTAATAATCTCTATAAATTAATAAATTTCTTCAGTCCCAAGTCGAGACAATGTAAAAACTAACAAAATTCGATAAAATAATAAGATAATAATATTTTTGAAACCCCTGTGTAAATATATAGTCCCAACAATATTATAAATTAATAATTAGATATATTTA
>OVBI01003319.1:0-13210 GCA_900406495.1 Sisymbrium altissimum
CATCTGCAAAACCAATTAATTCCAGTTTTGAATCTTTAAGATAAAACAATCTATCAGCCATGCTGGAACATTTGCAGCAGCTATATGGGATTGTGTTACCCTTTTCAAATCAGTAAATGCATCAGGTAATTTATTAGCTATATTTTGCAAATGTTTTATCTTTTGAACTTCAAATTCAGGCTGTTTTTTAGGAGGATCAAGATGAGATAAACTTGGCAGATTCCATGCTATTTCAGTTATGGCTTGACCACTATCTCCTCCTAATGCTGGGAATTCACTTTCATCAAATTGAGAGTCAGCAAAATGAGATGTAAACATATTACCAGTTTGTGGTTCAAGATATCTAATTATCGAAGATGATATATATCTCACATATATCCTCAATCTTCTTTGGGTCCCATTTTTATACGTTGCGGGGGAGCAATTGCTACATATGCAGCACAACCAATTATTCTTGGTGGTCATATCTCAATTCCAAATTTTGTTAGAGAGAAAGGTTCATGATAATATATGTTAATAATATCTTCAAGAGAATCATTCTTTTTCCGAGCCATCATAAAGAACTAATTCTTTCAAAGCTCTTATCATTATAACCAAGTAGTCTACCACGTCCCTGACGGAGACTCACTGGAAATGATAATTTTTTCTTTTAATAGCACTTATCTTTATCTAGAACCAAATTGTCTACCATATCCCAGATGGAGACTCACTAGCCATAATAAGTTGTTCTTCAAGAACACTTATGTCTATCTGAAACCAAGTTGCCTACCACATCTTTGATGGAGACTCACTAGTAATAATAAGTTGATATTCATGAACACTTATCTTTATCTGAAACCAAGTGGCCTACCACATCCCTGATGGAGACTCATTAGTAATAATAAGTTGATATTCATGAACACTTATCTTTATCTGAAACCAAGAGGTCTACCACATCCCTGATGGAGACCCATTAGCAATAATAAGTTGTTATTCATGAACACTTATCTTTATCTGAAACCAAGCCGTCTACCAACTTTTTGTCCATGTGAGATTCTTTAATTCTCCACTTCGAGATAATGAATCTTGTAGTTCATTCATCTCGGTTTGAATATCGCTCTAAGATCGATTACATGCCCAACTCGGGTCATGTGTGTATTATCTTAGATCTTTTTCATTTTTGGTGATTAATTTATTATACTTTATCTCAAGATGATTGTTCTTCCCACTCATTCATCTTGGACCGATTATAGAGTATATTATTAAAGAAATTAAAATCACATATTCAATGAGCTTATTCAACCAAACAAATGGTGATTCATTCATGAATGTTCTTACGAGGGACTCATAATTTATATATCTTAAAGCATGTAACACTTGAAAACTCTTCTGGGTTTTCATTTCAATGATCTTGATATTATTGTTGAACCTATATGATCTTAATCGGTTACGCTATATTTTAATCGGATAAGTAAACTTCAACTTTATTATCATATATATGTACCATCTTTAATTTTGATGTGGATATCTCCAATGTGATAATATTTTCAATTTAACATTTATTCATTTAAGTTCATCATATAAATATTAGTGATTTCACCAAATAAATAAATGATAGTAAAAGAAAATCATATATACTTTGTTTTAGTTTTACTCGATTTATTTAATTATATATCTCTGATAGTTAATCATTTCAAATGGTTTTTATAATATTTAAATTTAAGAAATGAAAGTTCACACCTGATAAAAGTTCGGATATTGAAAACTTATAAATATTACCTTATAAAACCTCAAATGGTAGAGACTCGTGCTGATAATGTGTTATGAAATAACTGAATAACTAAATTTACAATAATGGAAATGAGAAAAGATGAGAATATGAGAACATTTTATAGATTTAAGTTTATGTTGGTATGTTATTATATGATATAAGAATCTCTATTTATAGAGAAAATACAGTAAGAAATAACTCATATGCAATTGCTACATATGAAAGTTATATAAAAATTAAGATAAGGTAACTTGTGATAAGTTACTTGTGATAGACATTCATTAGTTTCATAACAAAATAAAATTTCTCGAGAAATTTACATATTCCACACAATGGGTCAAAGTTCATCAATGTCTGAATCTCTGAATTTCAGGCTTTATATTAAATTTCAGAATTTTTGAAATAAAATCTACGATTTCTTTAAAAAAATTTTGAATTCATTATATAAACACATTCTCTCAAATCATTGATTCAATAATATTTTTTAAAACACTGGGGCACTTGCTCCCTCCCTAAGAATAGTAGATTCGCCTGTGCTTAAACAAAATATCAATTTATCAAAAGTATTTGATAATTCTCTTAAACCATATACATATGACTTGTAAAAGAAAAAAACTTACACTACTCATATGTTTTACACAAGAAATAAAACAGCACTAAATCATATTTTCTCTCTCGAATATAGTGACGTCATTATCCAACAAATTCATACCTTCTTTTTTTAACAAACTCATACTTATTAGAGCCAAAAAAAAATTTCTCTAGAAAATTACAGAATCCGCACAACCGCAAGGTTCATCAATGGCGGAATCTCCGAATAATCTCATGTTGAAAGCAAGAGACATTCTCGCGAGCCCAAGCCACGAAGAACTAGAGACTCTTCTCAATCATCTCTCAATGCGTCAAGAAACCACCGAACACCAAAAGGCTATTGCTCTGTTCAATGTCTTGGGTCCCAAGTTTTTCAATTGCTTAACCCTAAAGCTTCTGCAGGTATATCGATCTTCCTCCAATGACTTCCGCAGATTTGAATCGATCAAATTCCTTTCCGAAACCCTCGCCGAGTGTAGAAACTGCAACTTCGAACTCCATCTCGTTGCACTCTATGATATCAAACCCCTTTTGATTTCTTGCTTGAAGATGAAAGAAACTCAAGAACCTGAAATCAGAATCTTCAGTCGAATCGTCTCTTTTATAGCTTCTGATGTTATAATGAGGGATAATAACGGATGGGACGAGCTCAGCGATTGCATCCTCGAGCTCACACACACCAAGCCTGGAAATGCTTTTCACGTCTTTAACGACTTGCCTCCACTCTACGCGAGATTCATCAACAGGTTTGAGCGGGATATTGTAGAGAATGCAGAGAAGGTGTTGCGTAATCCGACTTTGGGAGTTGAAGATTGGAGTTTGTGTTTAGAAACTCTTGTTAAAATGGGGATTCAGCTTTTGGATTCTGAGATGAGATTAAATTCGGTAGGGTATCTTCTTAACTATCTTGCCGAGTCAGCGAATAATCTAGTGGAGAAGGGGATGGAAGAGTTTCTGCTACAAGTTCTTGAACATCTTGAGAGGTTCTTGTCACGAGACGTGAAGATGTATAATTACAGTCAGATGCAATGCAATTTTGTATCCTCTTTCTTGTACAAGATCAAAGATCTCGGGACACACACCAAGAAGGCTACGAGCAAGATCCATCGTTTGGTTAAGTCCAGCGACAGTCCTTCCATACAACAACAAGAACGACAAGTGATGGAAAAGCCACAAGATCATTTGAGCACCTTATCACCACTTAAGCTGTTAAGAATCTTTGCGTCTGCTGATGTTGAAGAGAGGTCCAAAGAATTGGCAATCAGAAACCTCAACCGTTTACTCTCTCATCACAGGTCATGGGAAGAGGTAGTAGACGTTTCAGAAATGAGAGAACTACAGCCATTGCTCATAGATTGCCTTTGGAGAAAAGAAGGAATCTCAGAGAGCATGTTCAAAGTCCTTGGTGAGGTTGTGTATCACGTTGCGTGTGAGATGATGGGCGTCCACGGTGTAATATGGTCGGATCTACGCGACTATATTGCATCGAACAGCAAAACAGAGTTTGAGAGAGCGGTTTACATCTTCCAGTGCTTAACAATGTTGCTTGAAGATGTCTTTGTGCTTCCTATAATGCAGAAACTTCTCGCAGAGATATGTTCAAGGCTAAACCCACCAAGAGAGTTGTCGGTAGATAACAGTAGTTGGGTCTTGGCCTTTGTGGGTGCCTTCTGTGCCGCAGTTCATTTGGCAGAGGTCGAAGGTTACGCTAGATTCGTTAAGGAGGTTGCAGATAAGATGATAGATTCAGTGAGAGGGCTTGTGGAAAGAGGAATGGAAGTTGGGCTTGTGAGGAGAGCTTTCAGAGATGTGGAAAGCATTGTGAAGAAGCAAAAGGATTGGTTCGATAATAACGAATACATATTCATCAAGGATCTGCTTCGGAGGCTCTACGAAATCAAAGGCATGAAAATGGAAAGTAGGATGGTGTTGTGGAGAATCAACGTGTTTGTGAACAGAGGGATGGCTTATAAAGGGATTCATTGACCTGTGGCCGCTTAAGGCTTGTATGATCTGATAGTTAGTCTGCGATTGTATATAAAGACGTTAATGTCTCGAGTTCAAAATCTAACAATCATTCTTTCATTCAATCAAAAATTATATCTTGAGGATCCCTCTTTGGTTATGTTCCTGTTTTTGTCTCAGTTTGATCATTGCTTTGTAAAATTTTTTTGATCATCGCTTTGTAAATTTCTCTTGATCATCTTATCATGAACTTCTTTATGTTCTAAATTATGCACATTTGTTGTAATTAGCTTGTCTTTCTTCATTTTCAATCCCTTTTATTCAATTTGTTAAATATCTTAATTACAACCCTATATGACTTGCAGGTACGATTTTGTGGCTGCGTGTGCTAAAAAGGGAAGCTTCCTCAGTGATCTCCCACTTAAACCCTGCATCAAAAAAGTTGATCCAAATTTATAAGCTATTTTTTGCAGAGAGTTCGTATCATGAAGCCTCAGTTGCAGAAATGCACTCGCTCTGACTAGTAAATAAGTAGATTGAGTATTGAAATTCACTGTCAGTGATCAGTGAGTAGAGTAGATTAGGAAATTTCCCTTGGGAGGGCAGCTGGCAGTTGTAAGTGGTTACTCGATTAAGTTGAGTTAAACTAACTACAAGGTAGCAACAAATCTAATTCAAGAGTACAAATCCAGGTTGTTGAACAAAACTACTGTCTTAAATGCATGCTAAAGGGAAAACTAAGACAGTAGTTAAAGAAAGAACAACTCTGCATCATCCCAGCTAGCCACCTTTCAGAGAACCATTTACTAAAGAGAGAGTGAGCATTGACTTCACCAAATAGCAATGTGGATATCTGATGAAGCAAACATAAACCAAAACCAAGATAGAAAGACAGTCGAGATAATACAGTCAAAATTATATTCTGTTTAGAAGAGGACCTGGAGTTGCATCGAATTGAAAGCATTTGAGCCAACGCTTTGCAAAGAGATGTTTGGCCAGTCCCTGGTACTCCGTGCAAAAGAATAATCATGCAGAAGATAAAACATCAGATCTAGACAGTAGACGCTAAAGAACAAGCAAATGGCATAAAAGAAATTCCGCTAGTTAAAGCAACTCAGTTATCTAAAGTTTTTCTTAACAAACTCATGTTGTACAAGTTTGGCAGAAATTGGATTCGAATCTGAAACGACGTAGTACCTATATCACAAATGCATATTATTTGTACATTTTGGAGGAGGAACAAGTCGTCTGCAGGTATCAGAACAAGCCCATCTACTTAGCTCATGCTCCTATTTTCCAGCATCATTAAGCAAAAAAAGGAAACACAGTAAAGGCAAAGGAGCAAATGTATTATCATAATCCGTTCTACAGCTCTCTGGACGTCCTCTAGACGAGCGGTGCTTGAAGGCTTTAAGCAGAACTCCACTATAATTTCGGGTACAGAAAGTCTCGAGTGGGATTTTTTCTTTTTTTGCAAAAGGATGTGGAGATGCCTACGTTTGTATGCGTGTTATCGAAGATGAAGAAGAAGAGGACATGAACTGATGATCTAGTCCATTTAATTGAAGACTTCAATTCATGAGTCATTTTTAGGAGTTGATACTACACAATCTGTTTAAGCATGTGGATTTTTATGGAACCCTCAAGATACAAATTTGATTGAACTATTTATTTACAGTTTTCTTCTCCAACGCACACTATCTATCCTCAGGCTGGTTACAACTCCTAATCCTCCTCAGGCTGGTTTATCCAATCAAGCTCATTCTCTGGGGGCACTTTATCCTCCTCAGGCTGGTTTATCCAATCAAGCTCGAACTCTGGGAGCACTTTATTCTCCTCGGTCACTCCTCTCTCCACAATCATATTGACTCTCCACAACACCATCTTGCTTTCCATTTTCATGCCTTCGATTCCGTAAAGCCTCCAAAGCAGACCCTTAACAAATTTGTACTCACTCGTAGTATACCATTCCAAATGTTTCTTCACAATGCTTTCCACATCTCTGAAAGCTCTTCTCACAAGTCCAACTTCCATTCCTCTTTCAACAAGCACTCTCACCGAATCTATCATCTTAAGCGCAATCTCCTTAACAGACTCCGCACGAGTTTCAATATCTATCAAATGATTTATGGCACAGAAGGCACCCGAAAACGCCAAGACCCAGCAACTGTTATCAATCAACAAATCTCTTGGTGGGTCTAGCCTTGCGCTTATCTCTGGCAGAAGATTGTCTATCACAGGAATCACAAATTTGTCATCATCAAGCGGCATTGTTAAGCACCTGAAGATATAAACCCCTCTCTGGAACTCTGTTTGGCTTTTCGATACAATGTAGTCTCGTAGACCGTCCCATGTCTCATTCTTGTAGATCAACATCTCGCAATTAACGTGGTCCACCACCTCACCTAAGACTTTGAACATGTTCTCTGAGAGTCCGTCTTCCTCAAGACAAGAGATGAGCAATGTCCGGAGTTGTCTCATCACTGGAATATGTTGAGATAATACGAAGGTTGAACTGTGATCAGAGACTAAGGCGTTGAGCCGTCTGATAGCAAATTCTCGAAACAAATCCCCAAGTTCAGTTCTCATGAAGATTCTCAAAACTTCCACCGAAGATAGATTCTTCAAATATCCAATCCAGTGACTGTCAAACCCTAATCCATCATTTTCATCACGATACTTCTTAGGTTCTCTAACCACAAGTAAAATCTCACGCGCAACCTTCTTACTGTCTTCTATGGTTCGGTAACAAGCAGCGATATTGAAAGCTAACCTCCCAACAAAAACACGTTGATCCTTACTGTATTTACAAAGATTCCCATCTCTTGCCAAGAACTTCTTGAGGTCTTCAAGCCCTCTTCCAAGAAACTCTTTCATTCCTTTCTTCACCACCACGTTTACAGATTTCAAAACAATGCTTTCAACATCAGTTTGTGAATCCAAAACCCCAATTTTAAACACAGTCTCTAAAGCCAAACACCAATCTTCAACTCTACCTTTCTCAGCATCAACCAACACATTCTTGGCTCTACCTAAGAGTCTCTGCAAGACATCTTGGCTAATGAATCTACTGCAAACTAGTGGCAAATCTATGAAGATAAGAAAAGCTCTGAAAAAATAGCAATCTGCAAATTCCAGTAGACAATCACTTAGCTCATCCCATCCTCCACCAACAACATTTTCAGCTACGAAAGAAACGATTCTACTGAGGATCTTGATGTCAGATTCTTTGGTTTCTTTATTCTTCAAGCAAGACACCATAAGTGTCTTGGTCTGATGGAGGGCCAAGGGAGAGAGTTGGAAGTTGTTGTTTCTTAATTCCTGGAGAGTTTCCGTAAGCAGATAGATCAATCGGAATCTGAGGACGCCATCGGAAGTATCGCGATACACTGTGAGAAACTTTGGGAATAAGAGGTCTAAGAAATTGGAGGCGCAACATTCGAATAGAGTAACCGCTGCTTTGTATTCGCTTGTTTCTTGATTGGTAAAGAGTGGACCAATAGCAATCGATATTTCTTCGGCGGTTTTAGTCGTTATAAACTCCCTGGCTTTCGATATCAGAGTTAAAGATTCCGCCATTGTTGTATCTTCTTCGGATCCGGATTCGGATTCTGATTCGGATTCAGAATCAGATTCGGATGTGGATTCGGATGAGAAATCTGTCATTTTCCCGAGAAAATTTCTGGTCTTTGTTTCCGAAACTTCTTGAGATTTATGGGTTTAAAGGTTTGAACTTTGAAGAAACGGTATGCGATTCATTTATTCCGAAACTTTGAATATAAACCGGAATTAACCATAGTGAGATCTAATTACGGTTTAATTGGGAGTTCATTTAAGTCAAAGGTTACTTTCTCAGAGAGTCTAAACTCTTAAAACCAACTAGATTTTTCACATTTTAAAATATACATTTTAAAAATTAATAATATTTATTAAATATTATTTTTATATTTCTAATAATAACAATATCTTTATATATTATAATATATTTTATTATTTAATTTACATCTATTAGTATATAAAAATTGAAACTAAATGACGTTAAAAATATTGACTAAAATTTTAAAAATATTTATTATATTAATTTTTAAAAATATAATAATATAATTTAATATTTTAGACTTTTTAGAATTTCTAATATTTTAAAATGTGATATTTATTTGCTCTAAAATATTAACTAAATTGTTTTTTTCATTTCCGGAATAAATTTAATATTGACAAATTTTAAATTCGATAAGTTACTGATTATTAGAAGTAGATCATAGAACGCTTCAACTAAATATAAGTTCTCTTAACATAATCCAATAATTTTTATTTATCTCATCATATATTTTATTTTAAGCTCTAAATGAACTATTATTTTTTGTTTTTTGATAAATCCATCAAATCTCTTAATAAATTATTTTTATAATCTATTAATATATAAAAGTTGAGGCTAAAATAAGGGTTAATTTAAAATTAAGTTCATAATCTAAAATTAAGTTAATTTTCTGTTTAATAGAAATTTATAGAGAATTTCTTTATCTTATATTTTAAATTAGAAAGTTTTCTGATCTAATATTAAGTTTCTTCTTTGTTTAATAGAAATTTATAGATAACTTTCTTTTCTTATATATTTTTTTCTATTAACAATACAATTATAAAGTTTAGAAATTTTCTTTAATTTATAATATTAATGTGGAATGATATTATTGGTTGCTTTAAAAAATTTTAATCTTATGTAGACACTCTAAATCGCATTTAGCCTCAACTTTTATATATTAATAGATATTCTATTTTTTTTTCATCTGATGAAATAAAATTTAAAACAAAACATGTTACAGAGTCGGCGGACAACATAAATATTCTCGAAAACAAAGCTCAAACAAGAGAACTAAGATGAAATTAAGATTACAAAATAAACATTAAGCCAAATCATAGCAGATTAAAAAGATCAATTTTTTAAAAAAGTTTAACAATGAATCTACAGAAAAATTTCATATGAGAACCCAAGGAGATTATATGGCGAGGTGGATACAACTAGATCTAATGATGTCAGAGAAACAACTACTTATAAACGCTTAGAAGTTTGACGAAAGGACCGCATCTTAACAAATTTGTAAGTAATTGACAAGGTGCGAACATGATCAATTCAAAATTTTATAATACAACCAAGTGGTGGTGGTTTAGTGGCTTTCACTTGGGGAAGAATCTTCATGTTGATCCAAGTCAGGGATCGATTCTCTTGAAGTGAGAAGTTGCTAAACATTTTCCCATTTGACCACCTGAGTATGGGCCTTTTGCTTACGGTCCATTTGAAAAATTGGGTGGGGGTGGGGGGGGGGGGGGGGGGGAGGGACATTTCCATTATTTANATTAGTTTTGGATCTTTCCATAAGTCTGGGGATGCACCCTGAATTATCAAAAAAAAAAAAAAAATTTCATAATAGCAAAAGATCAAAAAAGAAAAAAAAAAAACAAAAAGACTTCAAGGAAAGCTATAAACTCATACAATCATACACCAAAATGAGTCGGATAACTAAACCCAATTAAAATCAGAGAAGATTGACAAAAGCTACTTTCCACACCAGATCAAGAAACAATATAAACCTAGATATGAATTTAAACAGCCATCTATCTATACTTATATTAACTGGAAAGTACATTTTAAAAAATATTTCAAAAAAACCTTTTATTTACAATCATTATTTTTATTTGGCAACAAATTTATAGTAATCTTTACATTTTCTTCCAATATTTATTATTTCTTCACTACCAAAATTTAGAAAAGATTTTATGGGCCTATTCGTGGGCTTTCTTTCCCCAGTGTGATTAGTCTTGGATCTTTTCATAAGTCTGGAGATGCACCCTGAATTATCAAAAAAAAAAAATTCATAATAGCAAAATATCAAACTAGAAAAAAAAACAAAAAAACCTCAAGGAAAGTTATAAACTCATACAATCATACACCAAAATTAGTCGAATAACTAAACCCAATTAAAATCAGAGAAGATTGACAAAAGCCACTTTCCACACCAGATCAAGAAACAATATAAACCTAGATCTGAATTTAAACAGCCATCTACATATACATATTAATTGGAAAATACATTTTAAAAAATATTTCAAAAAACCTTTTATTTACAATCATTATTTTTATTTGGCAACAAATTTATAGTAATCTTTACATTTTCTTCAAATATTTATTATTTTTTCACTACCAAAATTTAGAAAAGATTCTACGATTTTATTCCAAAATTCTAAGATTTTAATTTCCAAAACTGTGGACCAGTTTAAAAAAAATGACAAAATGAATGAATACCTTGTATTTTTATTTAAAATGAAATTATATTATTATTATATAATGTTTATAAAAATTTAGAAACATGACATAAAGTATGAGAATTATTATATTTTAAATTTCATACTAAGTTTTATATAATTCAAATATCACTATTTTTATATTATATAAACCTATTAAGATATAAGTTTGACAAATAATTTAATTTTTAAAATTCCAAAACTATCGGACCAAAACAAAATGTAAATCATAAATAATACAGTTTTTTAATTCTAACAAACAAAAATAACTAATACAATAAACAGTCTCAATCAATAAATTCATTAATTCATTTAATATACATTAATAATCTACTATATGAAAGTGGAATAGTTCTCTCCTGTGTGTGACACATCAGCATTCCAGAAAAGGACACCTGTCCCTAAATATCAAAACGACGTCGTTGAATAAACCAACATATTATTTACGCCCAAACAACTTTTCTCTCTGTTCATCTCCCTCCATCTTAACAAATGGGAAATCTAAAGGAACCTGAATTGATTTAGAACCGTATCTGATCAAAACTCCGCGATATTGGTTCTCCCCCACCGTGAACCCCGCTACCCGACACAGAAGCGCTTTTCAGTAGGTTCGCCGTATCGGATTTGACGCCGCGGCCGCGAACGACGTGGTCGTCGACAAAGACGAAGTGGTTGCTGGAGAAGACGATGACCCCCATGTCGATGCCGCCGCCGCAGCAGCAGTGGAAGAAGAGGGAAACGAGAGATTCATCGACATGAGTTCCCTCAAATCTAGCTTACTATTGAGCCGTGGTAATTTAAAAGGGCAAAAGATGTTGGAGATTTGGTAATCTTGATTGGGTTTTCGTTATGGGTTTATATAATTAGGTTAACCTGCTCAATTCTGGTGATAATGATCTCATCGATGATGGTGGCGGTGCTGATGGTGACTCTAGCGATGAGGGACCTGTGTTTGCCTCGCCTGCGTGTTCCATTTCTCTCCGATAGTTACCAAATGTGGCCACCAGTTCCTTCCATCGAGGTATTTTAAGTTTCCTTTCTATATTGAACTATTGGATATTGATTCTTTGGTTCTTCATTGGTCTTTATCTAAACAAATACTTCTAACTAAGCTTAAGCATTACTCTATGACCTTGCCTTCTGGTTTTAATCGTTACAAAAAAAAAAAAATTCGAGATAAGCTTAACCATTTTTTTTTTCAGTCTTTTTCTTAATTAAATTCTATGAAATTGTTGATCTGTGGATTTTGATCATTTATAGGCAACTTACTCATGTGCAATCCATATTTATTCTTTCAGTATTCTCTGGTTATTATTGTTTGTAGTGCCATTCATTTAGAAATATGTTCTGTGAAAAGATCATCCATTATATCATATTTTCAGGCTGGGTTGTTTCTCTTTATGGTCACTTACTGAAGAAGAAAAATCTATTTTTCTAAAACTCATTGCATATAGGATAAAGAGAAATGAAGGTTTTGAGATTATCTCCTCATCTTCCCTAACTCCATTAATATCTACCCATTAGCAATTACTTTTTCAGACTTATATGTACAAATTTGACTGATATGTCTTTCGTTTTTTTTTTGCATTTATAAAAAAATCACTCTTTTGTGATGCAGTTTTTGGGGTCCTGAGAAATTAATTGCTTGCTTCGTTCTGCTTCCTCCAATACTCATCGGCCGCCGGTGAGCAAACAACCACCAGCTATGACACCTCAACCTCCGCTGGAAAAGACGAAATGCAGAGTGACTTTGGAAGGGCTGGTAACCGAAGAGCCTTTCCAACAATAGCATCATTTAGATCGTGTGCTGATGGATCTAGAGACGACGTTGGTAATGGAGAGTCAAATGCAAAGACTCGTGGCTCTCTCAGATGTCTCTGAGGAAGAAGGGGTGGATCTCAATTCCATATAGTATCACTTACTCCTACTTATCCTAATGTCGTGGTGATAAGAGTTCTAAATTATCAGTTTAGAACTTTTATAGCATTTGTGGCCCTCAGAAGGCCGAGGCATTTGGCTTGGGATCATATGAATCTTGCCTAAGACATGAGGTATGTATTCTCTCTCCATGGAAGAAGAGATAGACTCTGTCTGCGAGACGCTTATAGTATCATAACTTATAAAAGTCATTGAATATTGTAAAGTAGCTTATGTTTTACGCCTGGTAAAGTTTGTTACCTTCGTACCTTAAGGTCTAGAAGTTGGAACGGTGAATTATTTATGGTGTCACTTCATACGTAAAATGGTGCCTTTATTCTTAGAAAGAGCTGTGAATCATAATCTGTGGGCTCAATTCATCAATTCTCTGGTAGGAACTATGTAAGTTCGGTAATATGCTTACTTTACATAGTAGTGATGATACTTCTGTTTCAAAGAAGTGAATGACTCTCTTCTGATCATATGTCATCTTCTACTGCTGTTGTTTAACAAATTATCTATCTTGCATGTTGAATACAGTTCAAACAAATGGTAAAATTGATATTTTCTTCTCACTCTATAACCTTATATGATTTCTTAGGTTAACTCAGGACCCTGTCTTTTCTTAAACATTGTGTTGCACATGGTTTTTGTTTCTTGAAATATGCATGTCGATGCCTATTTAGTATT